>OX235271.1:214309014-214332506 GCA_944472155.2 Trichobilharzia szidati
CTGTAAACACTAGTGTTTAACTTCCCACCTTCTTTCCTTTTTACGCTACAATCCAACATTGGAAGCTCTTCTTCGAGACTTACGAATTCATAAGTGAATTGAATAGCTTCCACCTTTGAGTTAATGTGTTCGAAAAATCTATCTATGTCCTGTATTCTAAGTACAGTGAATGTGTCATCTACATACCTCCACCATACTTTAGGGGTGGGGCCGAAAGGTCCAGTCGCCAAGTTTTCCCACCTATCCATCAGTATATCTGCCACAACAGGGGTTATTGGTGATCCCATGGCAACTCCCTCAGTTTGTTTGTATATTTTCCCTTGGAATTTAAATACTGTGGAAGTCAGGTATAGCTGTACTCCCAGTATTATGTCCTCAAGTGGCACTTTCGTCCTAAGTTCAAGTTCTTGGTCAGAAATGAGTTCGTTTTTGACCATATTCATTGGTATACGTCAAAACTAACCATTTTTTTCTTCATTATCTAATTTTAAATTATCTAATCTATGTTTAAATTCATAAGAATTTTACGAATTTGTTAGTCTAGATTTTGAGTGTCTTTTAAGGGGATTTAATACCATGGCTTAATATTTAGATAATTCATAAGTAGGTGAAGGCACGAAGGCTTATGGCAAGTCATGAATAACTACAATATAGATAAAAACATAATTGAGGTTATTAAGTCTTTATATAACAAATCTAGTAGTGCAGCATCTCTAAATAATCAAACTGGCGAGTTCTTCAGAACAACTATAGGAGTACGCCAAGGGTGCATTCTCTCACCAGTCCTCTTTAATTTATTCCTCGAACATATTATGACACAAACCCTACATGACTTTACACCGACACTTAGCATAAACGGAAGACCAATTTCCAACCTCAGATTTGCTGATGATATAGCCCTCATTGGGGAAAACATTGATCAAGTTCAGGACCTCACCTCAAGACTTGATGTTGCAACCAAATCTGTGGGCATAGAAATCAGCACAGAAAAAAGCAAAATACTCATTAACGGAGGAAACAACTCAGATAGATGTATCAGACTTGATGGACATGTATTAGAAGAGGTTGAAACTTTCAAATACCTTGGGTCTACCCTAACAAAAGATGGAAGGTCCACTAAGGAAATAAAAATTCGACTAAACCTAGCCTCTGCCACCATGTCCAAGTTAGGGAAAATATGGAAGAGCAACATCAGCGTCTCAGCAAAAATGAAACTCTACTCGTCACTGGTCCTCTCTGTATTCCTATATGGATGTGAGAGCTGGACCCTGAATGCAGAGACAGAAAGAAGAATACAAGCCTTCGAAAACAAAAGCTATAGAAGGATCCTAGGAATAAGTTACCTTGAAAGGAAAACTAATGAATATGTCTTACACCAGGTCCATAGACTGGCAGGAAAACAGGAACCACTCCTTTCAATCGTAAAGAAACGGAAACTACAATGGTTCGGCCACACGGTAAGACATGACACATTGTCCAAAACGATTCTACAAGGCACAGTAGGAGGAGCACGAAAGAGAGGTCGACCGAATAAGAGCTGGCTTGACAACATAAAAGAGTGGACTGAAATGCCCTTGGATACGCTACAGAAAATAGCATTAAACCGAGAAGAATGGCGAAGACTGATAGCGCGAACTGTCATAGCACCCCCACGACGAAAGTCAAGGGACTGATGATGATGATGAGGTGAATTTCTAAAATCAACTATAGGTCTAATAGGGTGTCCTAACTTATGAACTTTAACAATACCATAGGTTCTACTGGGGTTATTAGATTTTGGGCATTAAATTAAACCACTTAGTATCACCTAGAAACGGCTTAATTCGGCGTATAAGGTCCGCTGAGGATTTCTTAACCTTATTCATAACGGTTTCTGTTGATTCCTTAATTTCCTCATATGTTCCTGTTTGTATGTGAGTATTCACCTTGTCCAAATAGTCTGGTTTGTCTAATACTACTGTTGCATTTCCTTCGTCTGACTTTGTGATTACTATATCTTTGTTATTCTTAAGGTGTTTCAGGGTTTCTATTTCTGTTTTGTTCAGGTTAGGTTTTCCTCGTTTTTATCGTTTTAATGTTGGTGCACATATCGCCCCGTACTTCGTCAGCCGTTGTTTTGTCTATCCCACTTAAGAATGATATATCACCTATACCAGACAGATGGAAAACTTTACTACCACGCCAACGATGACAAATAGGAGAGAACAAAGTAAACTTCCGAAGTCGTGTGATTTTAATTGATCTGATTGCGAACAATAACAGACTGTGTTCGAAACTGTGTCATCCAGTAAATAATACTGTTTCGCTGACTGTGTGATATACCATCTAATAAACAAACTAATATGAAATTCATTTAATTTGATAGTGATGTGCGATCGTGAAGCCAGCTAAACAGGACCGTGGAGAACAGAGTGGAACGACTATAGGCATATGTTCGACTCTGTACTCCAGGAAATAATAATAATAATAGGTGACAAATGAAGTTAAAATCAGATTCTAAATTGATGTGTGTTTTAGCGAGCTAATTACGACACACTACCACCTGAGTCACACGACCACTTATTAACTAAGTCGTGTAAGTATACACAAATGCGTATTTTCAAAGGTGATACTCAAATAACCAACAAAAGATTATAATTAATCAAGTATTGATTTGTAGGGATTTGATTGATTGGTTAGACGATTTCATCATGAGCTGACATCGGTTAGAGGACCACTGGAAAACCATTACTGGAGTACTGGACAGCCCACTGTTTCGTCCTAGTTTGGGACGCTTCAGCAGTATGCCTCCACCTCCATGGTTCGAACCTAGGACCTTCTGGTTACAAGGCGAGTTCGTAGACCATTAAGCCACTGGGACCTGATCTAATGGCCAGTTTTTGAATTCGCGCTCCTACCAATTCACGAGATGGCGGGACCCCTAACCAACGTCTTCGACGAGTATTTGTCATCACACCCGACATGCTGCACTCTACCCAGGTAACTACCTACCTGAATAGGACCAGTAGCTAGTGAGCATCTCATTGATATTCAAGAACTGGTTTGTTTGAATTTGATTGATTGGTTACAGGATCTCATCATGAGCAGTAGGGTGCAGCAGGTCGAGTGTGAGGACAAATACTCACCAAAGACATTGGCTAGGGGTCACGCTATGTCATGAATTGGCAGAAGTTAGAATTCATGGGCTAGCCATTTTACCGATTCCCGGTGACTTAATGGTCTACGAACTCGCCATGAAACCAGAAGGTCCTGAATTCAAACCCTGCGGTATGCGTGCGTACTGACGAAGGGTCCCAAACTAGGACGAAACAGTTGGCTGTCCAGTATTCTAGTATTGGTTTTCCAATGGTTCCCTAACTGATGTCAGCTCATGATGAAATCCTATAACCAAAGATTATTACTGTTACTGTGAAAGGCTAGTAAACTAGATAGATAGATTTGTGATTTTCTATAACACCTTACTGACATCAGATAACTGATATTATCGTTGCCGCAGATCTGTTACAGGCATTCGTATCAACACTGATTATTATTATTTAAAGCTTGTCAGCTAATAAAATAAATGACATGGTAATACATTGCCTTCTTCAGATGCTGTTATACAACAATCTCCCCCAACCCCCTTAGAAAAAACTTTATTTAATTCGATTTGCATACATTAATGCTTTAGTACGGTTGATAGAATGCCTTCTCTCTAAAACCTTAAACACAAAGTCGTATGAAGAAACTATTCACTTTATTTAGTATTCGCCTCTCCTTCTTCTTTTCTCGTATAAAAAAACCCTATTCATTTCTATATGAGAGAAAAGAATCACAAAAGTTCAAAAAATACCAAAAAAATACAAAACAAAACAATCTGTAGCCTGTCAGTATAAATCAAAACTGATTAATTGAGTTTTCTGTATGTATCGCTCTTATGTTGTAAAGAGTAGGAGGCGTACAACTGTTTCCCACTACTACACAGAGATCATTTTTCCTAACTAATTTTTTTGCTTTCTTTCAATCCAGAAATTTGCATAGCCTAACCTTAATCCCATCAAGCTGTGAATTTTAAAGATTTTCAAAGTTTACAAACTGAGAAAGACCAATTCAAGACGACGTCGATCTTCATTATGCGAATAAGACAATATTTTTTTTACATTTTCAGAGTCTGGGAAAGGGATAACGCCAAGAACCTGTTGTCAGTATAGCTATGACAAAAATTACGAACAAATTAAGAAAATCAGTTCAAAGAACTTTTAATGCTGGCGAACTACACGTATTATTCTCTACACGACCGATGGTGCTACCTCGACTGAAAGATGAGGTACCTACACTAGACTAGCCACTTCAAATTGTATCTATCAATTCAACTGCGCTTGTGGTAGAGCGAGTTATATTGGCCGTTGCTCTAGGAACTTGATTTTTCGGGCTCACTCGAGAACATATCCTACTATGGCTAAGTAAAGGTGTAGTTAAAACCATTAACAGTTCGATATTGGACTATCTGGTGCAAACCGGTCACAAAGCCAGCCAGCGTGGAAGAATCCTTCTCTATAGTATACCGGGTGCCTAACAAATTACCAAAATCGTCGAAGCACCGCACGCTCCAGACAGCAGAGGCTATTGCGATTCGCCTCAAACAACCAGTGCTCTGTGTTCAAAAGAAGCAAGTCCAGCCCCTACTACTGCGCTGGTTGGCCTTCAGTAGAGACTATAAACTCATGAATTTGTAATTTTTCTGTTATTCAGCTTATTTTATGTTGATGCTGTTCAGCTGTAATCTATCAATATTATTGATTTGATCTTATTTAAACATTAATGTCGTTCATAAGACTAATTCATTCATTCATTAAAATGTATATATAATTGTAGAGCCTGATGATGAAGGGGTTATCGAAAAGAGTACTCTTTGTTCTGCATCCATTCTTTTAAAAATGTAATAATTCAAGGAAGTCTAATTATTTATAACACGCCAAAAAATAAAGCCGTTTATAGGTTGATATGTTTCATTCTGCAAAGAGGAGGCACTGGTTCAATCAGAAGCGCCATAACTGAACACCACGTCAATACCTGTCACAAAATATCAACTGACTCCTCCATCATTCAGAGTCATTTACAAAAAAAAAATCTACCAAAGGTAGTGTGTTTCCGACTTCTTTGTACGGCGGAAGCTCTCGCCATATGCATTGAAACACCGAAGCTATGTGTTCAAAAGAAACCGGTCCAGCCTCTCCAACTACCATGGACCTAATTCGTATGTTTCCTTATCCTTCACTTCTTTTGTTTTGCTCTCTGTACGCGTGTGTAATTTTCTCTCTTTGTCTTCATTCAATTCATCCCGTAGTTTTCAGTTATAAAATTCGTTACTTTAAGTTTGTTTTCATGCTCCTCCTGATCACACTTGTAATCCGTTTAGAATAACCATTTTACAATTATATTCTAATCCTGTGTAATTTTTTTGTTTCTAAGCCTCTTGTAATTCATATCAAGTTGAAAATAATTATCACCTTTTATTCGCCTTTAAAATTATTTCTCCAGTTATCAAATATTAATTTTGCATACGTTGTAACTGTTTTCTAATCCTATGCAATCTTGTCACAAGCCCCTTGTAATCTAAATTCATACCTTCAAACTTTCATATCTAGTTGAATATTATTATCTCCTTCGTTACTGTGTGCAATTAAATAAATAATAATTGTATCCATATAAACTAATCTGACAGTTCTCAAGCAAAACAAAAGATTCTCCAGTGCACCGATGAGCAACAAAAACAGGATTTGAATGCAAACTACAAGACACTGAACAAAAGAGTAAAGAAGAGTGCCAGAGAAGACAAAAGAAAGTATTATGAAGCCATGGCCAATGAAGCAGAACAAGCTGCAGGCAAAGGAGACCTCGCAACACTCTACCAAACTACTAGGTACCTATCGGGCAAACGTTTGACACAAATTAAGCCGGTGAAAGATGACAACGGAAAGTCACTCAACAAAGAAGTGGAGCAAAGGAAACACTGGGCTGAACACTTCAAAAGACTCCTAAATCGACCACCACCTACAACGTGCCCAGCAATACCAACAACGGAGACAGAGCTACCAGTGAACACCAACCCCCCCCCCCGACGAAATCAGAAGTCCTGAAGGCAATCAAGATGCTAAAAGCTGGAAAAGCAGCAGGACCAGATGGAATCCCAGCAGAAGCATTGAAAATGGACCCAGAGACAACAGCGGACTTGATGACGCCACTACTGGAGAAGGTGTGGAAAGAAGGCAAAGTACCCGAGGATTGGAAGAAAGGATACTTATTCAAACAACCAAAGAAAGGAGACCTAAGTCAATGCAAGAACTGGCGCGGAATTATGCTCCTGTCCATCCCAAGCAAAATACTAAGCCGCATCATCCTGGAGAGAATCAAACAAGCCAACCTGGATGAAAAACTTCTACCGGATCAGGCTGGACTCAGGAGGAACAAGTCATGCATTGATCAGATCGCCACACTACGGATCATCATTGAACAAAGCTTGGAGTGGCAGTCACCTCTCTATCTCAACTTCATCGACTTTGAAAAGGCCTTTGACAGCATCGATCGAGAGGTGATTTGGAAACTCCTTCGCTACTACAGGATGCCACCGACAATTATACATCTCATCCAACAGCTGTACGACAATGCTGCATGCCAAATAATCCACAACAGGAAGCTTACGGAATCCTTCGAAGTGAAGACGGGAGTAAGACAAGCTGGATGCCTACTATCGCCAATGATTTTCCTGATTGCAGTGGATTGGATAATGCGACAGACATCGGTGGGCAATGAGTAAACAGGCATAAAAAGGACCAACACAGAAATCTTGGAGGATCTGGACTTCGCCGATGATATATGTCTGATTTCCCACAAACTGAAAGATATGCAGGCGAAAAGCAACAAGTTTGCAGAAGAAGCATCAAAGATAGGAGGGACTTCAGATGAACATAGGGAAGACAGGGTTGATGAAAATTCCCGGGCAACACCACCAACAGCAACAACAACAACAGACAACAATCAGCATAAATGGGAGGAACCTGAAAGAAACAGCCTCCTTTACCAACATACCTGGGAAGCATCATTTCAACTATAGGTGGAACTGATGAGGATATCAAAGCAAGAATCGGAAAAGCAAGACAAGCTTTCACTACTCTCAAGTCTGTGTGGAGGTCAACAGCCCTACTCAGTATCAAAAATAAGATCCGGATTTTCAACTCCAATGTGAAGTCAGTGCTACTATACGGATCAGAGACTTGCACTGCGCGTCATGAAGAGCATCTCAAACAAACTACAGACCTTCATTAACAGCCAGTTGTCTTCGCTCAATACCACTCAAGATCAGATGGCCAGCCAGAAAAGATCAGCAACAGGGATGGATCTCTGGGAGCGAACCAACCAGTAACCGATTGTGAAACAAATAGGCAGAAAGAAATGGGGACTGATTGGCCATACTTTGAGGAAACCGTCAAGCGACATTACTAGACAAGCCCTTGAGTTTAACCCGAAAGGGAAGTGGCGAGTTGGTCGTCAGTGTGAGGGTGACTTGGAGGAGGTGATGTGAAGAGTAGATGAAAGCATGTGGGCAGACTTGTAGCTAGGTGAGGACTATAGCAGAGAACCGAACGCAATGGAGACGAACGGCTGAAGCCCTTTTGTTCCTCTAGGAATTAAAGGATACAATAATGATAATATAATATAAACTAATCTATATAAATAAGATTTTACAGCTTTTGAGAATGAAATCACCACGATTTATAGTTAAACAGGCATTTATCAGCTAGATATACCAGTATCCTAATCAGCTATAATATTCCTAGTGAAATTCAGATTTAAATCCAGTAGCTTCAAATACTAAGGGAATGAACCACAAGATCTACTTAATGAGACCACGAAATTCATAGGTTGATACTACAGACGAGACAGATCATTCACATTTGAATCGGAAAATAAACAAGGATAATCAGCTATGTTAGGTCGTAAAAAAAAACGAAAAGAAGAAGGTAAACTGCACACTTGCGTTAATAAAAAGCCAACGCATTCTGCTTATAGATATTTAGACTTTAATTCATCTCATCCGTTATCTGTTAAGGCAGGCTTAGTTAAGTGTCTAGCAAACTGAGCAGTAGCACTAAGTTGCACAAAAAAGACCTAAATGATGAAATAAAACAGATAGAAAAGGCGTTATTTTTCAATAACTATCCTATAAAATTCATTAAGAAGATCGAAAAAGGCCAAAAGCAAAATGAAAAAAGTATAAAACTTGGGCACTGTGGTAGAGTATAACTCAATGATGGATAGGATTTTATTTTAATAAATGACACTGTGTGATTTATTAAAATAAAATCCTATCCATCATGGAGTTACAAAATGAAAAAATTGCGAAACTAGTAATGATAACATAAATAAGAAAGAATATAAGTCATCTACTGATATACCATATAAGGAGGGGACATCTGAGACCCTTCCTACGTAGGATTCTCAATAAAGCAGGAATTAGGGTGGCATTCAAACCTACAAACTCACTCAGGTGGGACGAGCTCTGTAGGCTAAAAGACCCGGTGGATCCAATTAAACAAAATAATATAATTCACAGAATACCCTGCAATGACTGTGAGGTCAACTATATAGGTCAAACTAGTAGATCGGAGGTAATCAGATTGTCGGAACATAAGAATTCAGCTAAGGTAATAATGGTTGACCCCAAGAAGATGAGTAATTTAGAAAAAAGCTCAGCAATTGCACTACATGCATTAGCACACAACCACACAATAGAGTGGGAGAGGGTTACGATTCTAAGAAGTAATCTTTGCAGGTGGAGAGAGAGATCGATTACTGAATCCTGATTCATCGAATAATCTACACTTAACAGATGCAACAGAAATGACTCAATGCAAATACCAGAAATGTGGAAGATATTATTACCACCAGTCAGTCAAATCAGAAGAGGGTAATAAAAAATCTCAAAATTCTAATTCAATTCTAGCACATCACAACATTCTAACAATCAACTTATTATGACTATATAAAACACTCGTCGTATTTCCCATCTGAGTGTACTTGATTGATAACACTCGTATTATTATTTCTGAATATACATTATCCCATAGTGATTTTTATTCAAATATCTAATCGATTCCACACATGTATATAAATGAAGGAAAAAGTTGTGTGAGTAGCTTGATATGATTACGAGCAGTAATAAATTGTGCTCGAAACGTGGTCATCAGTTAATATTACTGTGTAACACTGTGTGACTTGCCTTTTCGTTACACGCTTGCCAAGTTTCTGACCCATAGAGAAGAACAAACTGACTGATTTCCCATACGAATTTTGTTGTTTATGCTGGTTGACTGGCTGACTGAGTGCAGTGCAGAAGATTTTCAAACTGGTTTCAGATTTATGAGGTAGTGTAAAGAAGACAAGACTGAGGAAACTGAAAGGAATGTTTATTAGGTGAAACGTATGGTACATAGCTAAATTTGGAATACCATATTCTCAACCGGCTATTTGCACATCTTTACCACATCCTTGACGAATTGGTCGAATATCGTCTCATTCGATAGCTTCTTGGATTCTGCATCATATGGCAACATTCTTCTCATGGTTCTCTTCTTTGATTGCTCTTTTCGGTGTGCCAAACATGTTGTTACTTCGTTCCTGGTATACTACTTATATCGGATTATAAGTAGCACTCACCACAGTAGTATCTTGCCCTTCCGATCCTGACTAGATTTGACATCTTCGTCCGTTTTGGCAGCCTGTGGTTGGAACCGTGCTTCCTGGTCAGATAAGTGAAGGAAGTAACCTAATTCAAATCTCTTTCGTTGATAGCGACTGGTACTAGTTGCTGTTGGGGTTTGTGGTGGTTAGTTATCTTCATCACCTCCGTCTTCTGTATGTTAACCTGGAGTCGCGTCTTCGCTACCTGCCTTTTCTGCCAGTTTGTTGGTTTACCGGCCGGGGATGAAGCTCGGTACCATGTACGCATGAAGGACATAACAGTGAACTTGGCTCTTTTTGGCAACTAATAGTGTATATGTAAAGCCTTTTCATTCAGCGAAGAAGGTCAAACTGCGTTATTAAATTCGATTTTGCACTGTAGACTTTCAAATGCAACTCCACTGAAAGAACTATGTTAAACACCTTTATCTTCTTATTTACATAAAAGTAATTCAACATCTGCTCAAATTTTTAAGAAGCAATCTAAAAATATCATTTGCATTTGAATTTCCGGCACTGTCTCCACATCCGCTTGCTCACCACTTCCATATATAATATTAAGACTGTAACATATCCTAACACACAGGACGGTCCCTTAATATCAGCTCATGATGAAATCTTCCAACCAATCAAACAAAATCTCTACAATAACCAATAACTGAAAATTTACCATATTTTCTTTATCTGCTAACAGCCCAAAAAGCATGCAGGTTTCATGTTAATAGTTGTGAACATACAGCATAGTTTAACGTTATTTTAGTTAGATAGACAGTTACTGATACTTAGTACACCAGTGGTTCAGTAGACATGACTAAAAGATGGATTATATTGGAATGATTTGTCAGAGCCGATGTATATATACATTATAAACTTTGGGTGGATAAATTGAGAAGGAAACAGTTTAAGTACAGGTTGAGCACACTTTACATAAACGGTTTCAGTTAACAGTGAAATGAGAGTTTGAACGTACCACCCTCTTTTCCCAGTGGCTAGGTCTTTATCGCTTTGGTAGAAGTGACATCTATTATTTGAATTTACCCGTGTTTTCTCCGCATACTGATTACCATAAAAACTTGATAGACATCCACTATTTTAGCATATCAATCAGATGCCCGACAGTCACACATAGGAGCACTTTCCCCTACCTTCAAGAAGTATCCGAAAATCTCCCACTCTTCTCAATAGATCACACGTTTTGCATCATAAATGGCTATCAGCAAAGGCAGTGAAGCAGCATAATGGTCTATACTACTGATGTCTATGAGTAAGTAGGTGGAAACGATGGAAATCAAAAATCCAGAATTCTAGTAGCTTCATAGCTATCAAACATGGGAACAGAATACCTCGATAGATCAGGTAAAGTTTTATATAAGCTTTGCGAACAGCAGATTAGGCGAAATGATTAGCATTCACTTTTCTGCTAAGTGATATGTTTCACCGATCAGTTTAACTGAAATTGTAAAGCGTTAGCACAGTTTTTGTGGGCATAACTAGGTGGATAATATTGATAAGCTCGCAAGACCAAGGTTCAGCAGGTTATCTACCTCTTTTCCTCTAACCGTAGCTTTATATATGTTTAAAACAAAAGCACACATGTACTCTCCAAGCATTTATTTTATTCCGTTGCAGCCTAGAGCTTTAAAGCTTACTACCAGCTTGACGAGGATTAGGAGTGAGTCAGCCGCGGATGGAACCTCGGGCCCCCCGTGTGGGTGGTGTGGATTCAACCGCTGAACCCACCTCGCAACTAGGGCGAGTTGAGTGTGTTCCATCTCAGTAATTGTAAATAAATACACTCATTTATGAATCTTTCAATTGTGTATATGTATTAAATTTCAACCCAGTGGCTAAAGCGTCAAAGATGAGGGCTAAATAACCTAAAGGTTCAGGGTTCGATCCCTGATAGGTTAGTGGGTGCCCACTGTAAAAGAGTCCAAACCAGGACGAAATAGCTATCCAGTATCCCTTGGTCTTTAACGATTCTCTAATTATCGCTGGTTCGTGATAGGATCAGCAGTGCAAAAGAAAATATTTATATCAGAGAATATAGACGATTTAACCCTTCTGAGAACATTGAATAATGTGATGAAATCTACAAATGATGAATTTCTCAAAATCCAACTTGGTAGAGAGTATTTATTCAACTCAGAAATATACGTTTCCTATAATAACAAGCTCACACGTGGATAACTCTTTGGAGTGTGGAAGGATGAGTCCAGGGTTTCAGTCTCAGTAAGAATGTTGTCACTCACTTAGAATGCAGATACAGCCAGTCAACGAACCTCAAACAAGACGAAATGCATATCCTGGATCCAACTCATAGTAACCACTTTAGTTTAAACGATTTTGTCAAATATCGAGATCGCTGAGTTCCTTGACCTATCGCTAGTTTCAGAAGATTAAGCTTAATACTCAGTACACTATGCACCGTAACCGACGCGGAACAACAGTAAATGTTTGGACAACACGATTACTTATTCTTCAAGCGGTAAACAAACAGATTAACAGTGGTTAATCAGTGCTAAAGTCTGTAAATAGACCTGAATACAATATACAAGAATACTCCTGGTTGTGTTTCTCCAGTCTTCCGCCAACCAGTGCACAATTTAAAATAGCAAAAATATTCATTCAGACATCTATAAAACACAAAATAATCAAGCAAAGGATATTCTTTTCGATAAATTCCTCTTTCGGTTCTACAATTATATATATTTGTCTATATACATAGTATATTCTAGAATAGTAGTCAATAACAATATTAATGTTTTTAAATAATATCGACTTGTAAAGTAAGATCACAATGGAATTACAGTTCATTAAAGATGCTTAAATTATAATAAAGATATAGTAGCAAATAGAATATCAACTAAAATTAGGAAAATTCCACAAAAATTCAGGATCATTCAAACCTAGATGGCCAAGGTAAGGATAATGTCTGAACTAACTTCTTTTGGATGCATAAATTAGGCTTATTAATATGGATCCCCACAGCCTCAGCAATATTTAGTAGTCGAACTCTTAAGGCAAAACTGAGATTCGTAGATATGCGGTAAATGACCCTGAAAGCATGGTTAACATCAATCTTGTGTTCTCCAATGAGATAGAATAGCTCTGCGATTAGATTTTGTTTGTCCTTTGCTTAACCACTATGCAGGGTGAAGTTCGGAAATTCGACGAGAAACACGCCTAATTGTACGGCCTATGTAACAATTTAGCGATGACAGCCTTCCTGTCACCCGCCAATGGAGGCCAGTTCGAATAAACAAACTATTCAGCGTTCACTTATATTATTATTATATAATATTTCTATGAGAATAGTAACTGAAAAATACTCAACTAAGCAATAATTAGGGGAGAATATTTTCATAACCTAAATGTCAATTAACACAACAGTGTTAACACTTCTGTAGAATGACCTCTGAAAGCATTAAAAAAGACCCTATGATATCAGGATTTCAGTAAAAACCCTCATGAAAACTGATAATTAAAAACCTATATACATACAATCATAGAAATATTAAATTTTTTTCATCTTATTTCATTAATGTCAATACTGTTTAATTCGATGAATGATTATCTCTGTTTCTGAAATATTGTCTAATTTGGAATCCACATCTCTGTTATGTAGGATTAAGCAGAATTCTATACTATGTCAGAAACACAACCATAGATAATATTCATCCATCAGTGTCTTTTACCTATCCACCTAATGTAAATATGGAATGCGAAGAATGTGAACTTATCTCTAGATAGAGTTTCCTTATTATTTTACCTATTTTAATTACCTATATATAATATATATATTGCCTAGTTAGACATGTTAGACATTTAGTATAAACAAAACTAACTATCTGAAGATGACATATGTTCAAAACACATGTGCGTGTGCGTGTGCGTGTGTGTGTTTTCGTGTATTTGCTTTATGCTTATGAGTGACATTTCATCAAGTAGTTTGATGGATGGATGGAAGGATGGTGATTAGTAGAGGAATCCTTGAATGTACATTTTTGTCCTCATTTCCCAAAATATAGACGCGAACTCAGTTGCACTAGGAGTGGTTCTTGTGGCCCAAAGGGGTCTAGTGGATAATGTCTTGGTGTCTGAAACGATGGAAAGACCATTATTCATTGGAAACTGCAGGTATATCCAGCTGACGAGTTCCAATTGGGGAAAAAATGCACATCCTGGATTCCACTGCTAATCATTATCCATCAGAATACTTCAAGTCAATCCCAAGACATCCTTGAAGGTAGGAGCTGACTCGTCAACAGAAGCAGAACATCTCGGTCCAATCAGTCAACGGGAATATCAAATAATTTGCTTTATTCCAAAACAGTACTTGTGATACATAGTGGAATTCTCATCATTTTTACTACAGTATTGCATCCAGTTAGTACATTATCATTAAATAGAATTCTACATAGATTAAGGAATTCTCAGTTCATTATGACAACAACATATTGGTATGTCGGTAGCAAAGGTAAAGCTGAAACAGTGTTTGAAGGTGTTGGAAAGTAGGTGCTATCATAGCGTAAGCGAGAGAAAGAAACAAAGCAGCACATAAGGGAAAAAGAGAGAGAGAGAGAAAGGGAAAAGAAAGAAAGAAAATGTTGTACCTATAAATGATATGAAATGGAAAGACGAGATCCAGTTGTTCTACTGACTATTTAATAAGTTATAGTTATCACGCCTAATGCTTTCTTTATCGCACAGAACACGAGCTAAGTAGGGTATGGTTGAGTTTTTATACTCGCTGGTGCGAGCATATAGTTTTCTATATAGGCTTCTGGTTTTTTGCTTGATGAGATGCAATGGGAGAGTTGTGAACGAAGAGGGTGGTGTGAGTTAGATAAAATGGATTTAGCCCATTTTTCACATGAGTCCATGTGCCTGTCGACCAGAATATTAACAAGCTGGTTAAGTGGCACATTGCTTACCCTGCTGATAACCTTTAACATCCTGCGTAATAAGGTATAGTCTTTCATTAGTATCCCGGGAAAAACTAAGGTGGAACAATAGAGAATAATAGGCAGGATGCAAGAGTTAACGAATTGTAGGAGTAAGGGTTGGGTTATACCAGAATGTCCTACCTTCTTGATGTAGAAGGTAAGACGGAATATTTTCTTAGAAATCGCCAAGATATGAGACGACCAGGAGAGATCAGCAGATAGAATGATGCCAAGGTATTTAATTTCCGACTTGGTTTCTATTTTAGTGCCATCTATGTTGCACACCTCGTGCTCCTGCCCTGTATATAGGCAAATTGTTTGGGGTTTTCTAAGCTTTTAAGGGAGGGTTCAAGTTTAAGAAGTACTAGTTTTTCCATAAGCTTTAGAAATGGGTAAGTGATGGCAATGGGTCTGAACTTTACGTTCTCGCTAATGCCAGGTTTAGGGACAGGGACTATTTTAATGTCTTTCCATGCAACAGGTACAACGTTTTTGGAGAAAGAAGCATTTAGGACGTTAGTTAGTAAAGAGCATAAAGCATCTGCACATTTTTTTAGAACATATGCAGGTATACCATCAGGGCCGAGGCTACGTGAGGGCTTGAGCGTTTTAAGACATTTTAGAACATCGAGAGCATTAAAGTCATGAAGGTTATCAGCTACATGATTAGTAACATTAGAAGTAGTTAAAGTAGAAGGAGAGCGTATAAAAGACTGATTAAGAGCATTAACATCATGAGGGGGAAAAGCATTACACCGCTTACTATTACCAGTAATTTCATTAAAACGTTTCCATATGCTGATAGGAGATTTACATGATAAAAGTGTATCATTATACATAGCATTACGATTTTTGATTTCAGATTTGATTTGAGCATTAAGCTTTTTAAGTCCTAACTTATCTTTGGATTTATATAAACTGAATTTATATATAAACTGAATTAAAAATAAATGTGGATACTATTCATTGAATACAATTTACTGAAATGTGGATTATAGTACTTGTATCATGGGTAGACTGCTTTCACTCTTAAACTCAATAAATAATAACTGCAAGTGACTTATTTGTCAATATGTCATATTCGTAAAGCGTGCATCTGTCGTTCAGTAGTCGAATACTCATCAACCACGTACGTGGCTCAGGGTTCGACTCCTAGCCGACATACTCCTCAATTACTCTTACCCGGTAGCAAGGCCAGTAAGGAGGGGGGTGTTGGTAGTGAAGCTAGCAACCTACCTCGTAAAAACATAAACCCTAATACGAATAAAAGTTCAAAACTCAAAAAAAGTGATGATGATCACCAAGAATTCAACTTTCACAAGGATTGTTTGAACTTCAAAAGGTTAATACTTAAAATAAAATGAAGGTATCTGCATAAAATCTGAAATTAGTGACTGGACAGCAGAAAACCACAGAGTGTTGGATAGCCAACTAATCTTGGTCAGGCTTTATTGTGAGTCGCCACAAGTTATAATTCTTGAAAGATTAAATTCCGATCCAAAGTGGTTGCTTGTAAACCTGAAATTCTTGACGTCGATTTAAAGTGGGTTAATGGGTTCATACCGATGAAATTTTCCAAAACTGGGACAAACGACATATGAAGGGGTAAGTGGCTTTCAGTGGATGTTTACAGCTCAACACTTGAAGGTGGGACTAACTAGAGGGATGGATTGGAAATGCACTTAATACTGATAAATATGCAGACATGTTAGTTCCCTATAGATTTCACAATCACAAATTAATTTAATTTCTTAATTTTTTGATTTTGATTATAGCTTGATTCCACACAATACTTTTGGTACAAGTATGGAATTTTCCGCACGTGATATCGGTATCCCAAATTTTGCAGGCCGACCATTAATATCTGGTGTGCATCAGTGACTGACCGAACCCCGGACCATGTGCATGGTCAGTGAAAGTCCTAACTTTATTCAGACACATATTTCATCAGTTTCAGCTGTATTAAAGTCTTTTCGCCTAATTTACTACCCAATGACCACTGACTTTCATTTCAATGGAGAAAAAAAACATTTCAGAAAATTAGAAATTAATTTTTTGGGCATATTAAACTTGTTTGGTTGTTTTTCTTTTCAAGATTAAAATTGCTAATAACAAACTGACTAGGAAATAAAATTGCTTGCCTGGGAATCATATGACACTTCAGACACAACTTGCGTGATCCCTGTCATTTGCCTTGTATAGATTTACTTTCTGTGTGACGTATTTCAGCCTGCATTACTCTTAAAGCTTGGCGAGTTTACTGGCTCATGCTAAGTTCCCAACCAGATGGAAGGTTGGGTGTGGAACTATCAATCCTAACTGGTAATAACCTCAAAACTTGAAGCACTCCGGACTCTTTCTATGATATAAATCAGGTCAGATTTCTATTGACATAGTGCATGGTAAGCCTGAACCAACCAGGAACCGATTGTGCAACAAATAGGGAGGAAGAAATGGAGTTGGATTGGCCATACTCTGAAGAAACAAACCATCAAGTGACATCACTAGATAAGCCATTGCTCGAGTGGAACCCGAAAGGAAAGCGACGAGTTGGCTGTCAGTGCAAGGGTGACTTGGTGGAGGTCATGTGAAGAGGAGATGAAAACGTGTGGGCAGATATGGAGCCAGGTGAAGACTCTAGCAGATAACCGAACGCAATGGAGACGCACGGCTGAAGCCCTATGTTCCTCTAGGAATTAAAGGAAACAATAATAATAATAATGGTAAGCCTGATACTTCAAACTGCATTTTTCCCTAAAACAATTGTAAAAGCATCACACATTTTGACAGTGGATTCGACAACCCAGCCGCACCCCTCTCAATTTTTTTCTTTTGAATACGAAACCATTGGTAGCAAGATTATCTTTCGATAGTTGGTCTGTAAGGATTAGATTTGTTTTGACGAGTTGATCACGGATTGATATCAGTTAGAGAACCATTGAAAACCAGCATTGGAGTAGCACTGGACAGCTGTTTCATCCTAGTTTAGGAATCATTGGCAGTACGCACCACCACCAGGGTTCGAACCCAGGACCTTCCGGTTACAAGGCAAGCTAGCTTGTTTACCATTCAGCCACTGGGACCCGATTCAATGGCTTATGAATTCTAATTTTAGTGTGACCAGTACTCCGTGATTTTCAATCGTTCTCTTACTGATATCAATCCGTCATCATTTTGTAAAAACAAATGTAATCCTTATAAACTAACTACTGAAAATTAATACGACGCTCGCTAGTGCCTTGCTACAGAACGGAGTTTCCTGGAGTTCTAGTGAGAAGTAGTGCGTCTACTAGTGAGAAGTCGTGACCAGTAAGGTTCATCCAGTCAAGTATGACTATGATTTTTCAAATGCATAGATCTCAGAGGGGTATAGAAATAATAATATTAGTAAGCAATCAAAAAATTACGCAGCTAGGTGAGAATTATGATAAAGCAATACTGGAAATAAGCATAGTGAATTGAATAAATAAAGGAGACAAAATGAAATCAATAATGATCATCATATAATAAAGGGAGGATATAGAAATCGAATCAATAAAACAAAAAATCAATAGGGCCAAAGCAGGAACCGAAGTTATAATAATAATAATGCAATAGATGGATCAAAGTCACGAAAGCAGGAGCGGTTGAACAAACGTTTTCTGTGTCTGGGCTTTCTATTTCCATGACTGAAGCTTCAAAAATACAAATGAGTCGGATACATGGTGGTTTTGGCAGGTTATTTTTCACCTTGTAGATAATTTAAAGGAAAAGTTAATCCATGTCAAAGAGACCTTCAGTTATTGTGTACGAAGAGCCTAATTGTAGAAAAACCCTATTGGAAAATGAATTTCTGTTACATGTTTTATATCACGAAAAATACCCATTTATTCATAAGTAAAAACACAGTTTTTGTTCAGCGAAGAAATTTCTTTTCAACGACTTCATTTTCAAGCTGTACAGTCGTATTTATATTACAGAAAAGGTCATTAAGTGGCACTAAATAATTGCTCAGTCAATATACATATATGGGATAAGAATAACGATAATTAAAATGTTATAAGGGGTAGAGTTGAAATGGATAAATTACAAAATTATTAAAGATTGTTTTATAAGTGAATTGAAAAATGTTTTTAAAATGTCAAGTGTTGTCTAAAAATTTTATAAAATAAGAGTACGATTACGATAAGAATGAAGATGTGAAGTGAAGTGGAAAGAATTCAAGTGGTAAAATAAAATAAAGTAAAAACTAGAAAGAACATTACTATGACCAAGGTAAAGAAAGGGGTTAGACAAAAAGTTTTCGAACACATAATTTAGGTTTCTGTTCATGTATAGCTAAAGCTTCGGCTATGCATAAGTGAAGAAAACGTAAACTTTTGGATCGATTGGATTTTGCCATGTAGATAACTTTGAAAGATGAATCACGTGGGGCTAAATGACCTGACTCTAACAGGTGATCACAGATAGACAACTTCGCAGTTCTACGTTCGCCTTTCATTAACTGGACTGGATAGTGTTCAGCTACACGTTTTCGGAGATTACGCTTACAACTTCCAATATAAACACCTCCACAGAGCAGGTAAAGAGTAAATACACATGGATGTGGACAAAAGCGGTAATCTATCCTTGACGCATTGTCTAATCCTATTTCGGCTGGTAAAAACTAGTTGTAAGTCAGCTGCATGAAAAGTACGTTTAATACATTTAGATAAACGATTTTTAATCAATTCCGAAATGGTGTCACCTTTGAATGCCAGACTCATAAACAGTTTCTTCTTTGGCACTGTAATTTGTCTGGGGGCGTGTTCTTTCTTGATATTACGTTCGATAAACCTTGTAGGATAGCCATTATTAAGGAGATTTGATCGAAGCTTATCTAGTTCACTATCGATTGTCTCTTCAGAGCAGATTTTACGAATTCTAGAGCATAAGGAATGAATAAGATTTCCCTTTCTCCCTAACGGTACCCAACTGTTGAAGTTAGTGTACTGCCCAGTGAATGTTGGCTTTCGGTAAATCGACCTTAGCAACGTGCCATTCTCTCTTCTATGTAGCTTTACATCAAGGAAGTGAAATGAGGAATTCGACTCTTCTTCGACCGTGAAAAGCAAAGATGGGTGAGAACGATTAAATATTCCAAGAAGTTCAGCAGTTGAAGAGTTTTCGTCACATACAATGAAAGTGTCATCTACCCCCTATAACATTTTAATTATCGTTATTCTTATCACATATATACATATTGACTGAGCAATTATTTAGTGCCACTTAATGACCTTTTCTGTAATATAAATACGACTGTACAGTTTGAAAATGAAGTCGTTGAAAAGAAACATGTTTTATAGACAGGAACATACATTTAAAATCTACAGAGATGTAATTTAAGGTCTGTAACCAAGAAAATGCTCTAAATGAACTTTGAATTCAAAGATGACTAAGCTGCCGATATTCTTTCGAAAATATCTCATAATCCCTGAAAAAGACATACACTGCAGCATCTATGAGAACAGCGTTTTCCAGTTGGCCATTGCTGTTCAATTACCTGAGTGGCAGGATCCCGCAGTTGATCAACGCTTTTTGTGCGTTTATCAATTCACCTGCTCAGATGGAGCTAGGTATATTTATCGTTCGATATGAGTTTTATCGCATGTACAGTACAAGAACACTCTCCGGCTCTTCATACACAATAAGGAAACATCTAATCCATACTGGTGACATTATTTCTACAGCCTCTTTCTATAAAGTTACCTACAAGACGAAAAATAACTAGTCCAAATCATTACGTGTCTGACGCGTTTGTATTGCTGAAGCTTTGGTAATCGAAATAGAAAAAGCTAGTTCTTTGTACACAGAAGAAGCTTGTGCAACTACGCCTTCTGTCATGATCTTGATCAGTCTATACTAAAGTTGTGGATTTCATTGGCACCAGTCAATGAAATCTACAACAGTTAGTTTAAGCCAGCCACGTAGGGGGGTGAAGACTTCCTGGATGGGGTCCTCGGGATGGTAAAAACCACTGGTTGGAAACAATTGGTGATATGGCTCAAAATCGTTCTCAGTGCTAACTATCACATTGTTGAGCAGTGTTAGAGCTGCCTACTATTCTCATTAGGTTATGCATCCTTTTGAAACTTATTTATTACAAGGATTCCCTATCCACTTGTGTATATAAAATAAAGTGCTTGTAATGTGATGCTATATACATCGGACAAACCTCGCCAGAGAGAAATCAGAGTCAGAAGAAATGAACACAGTAGAGCATCTGTGTTCAGCCACCAAGAAATCCCGATGAACTAAAAAAAGCTTGAAAAATCAACAGCCATAGGTCATCTACATCCCCACATAAGAAGGTGATTCTAAAAGAGTCTTTTACAAAGTAGTAGGTAAAGCTAAAATTTTCAGACTGTATCGTAAGTAATCTTTTAGAATAAAGCGGATTACTATTACTATTATTTTTATTACTGTAATAGATTATTTAACTGGCTTCATTCTTCATTAGTTGGATAATTTACTCTAATTTTAAACATCTGTTTATTGTTAATCCACATGTTTTTTTCGAGAAGTAAATGAAACCACTATTATTATGATCAGAAATGAAATAGAACACGATTACAGTATAACTAAAAACGTGTTTACAAATATTAGGCCTATAAATGAGCTCAAAACTAAAATGTTTCTGGGAGGAGGGTGTAACGTGGATATGTCGACTTAAACATTGCGAGTTGTTTACTTAGACAGAAATAAAACTTATGACCTATGAAGAGTTCTAAGCCTGAGGAATTTTTAATTGTATGGAAACCATTCGTCACAGAAACACAGAATTCCATAAAAACAGCAATTATGACGAGATTGGTGGATGGTGACTAGCAGCAAGATCCACCGGGATGCGCATTTCGTCCTATTTGGGATTCGCCATCAGCAGGACGTACCTGCATCCTGCAGTGAGTGAGGCTTGAACCCATTGCCCATAGTTTCAAACGCCAAGACCTTATCCATTAAGCCATTTGGGACTGGGTCTGAGCCTCGATGGGAACACAATCACCTCATTGAGGAGTGCAGATACATCTAGCTGACCAGTCCCAAATAGGACGAAATGCGCATCCTGGATTCCACCAATTAACTTCTAAACACCTAATATGTTGCTAAATCTATAAAGACAGAATGTCCAATTACTGTGGCTGTCAACGCATATATATATATATCTGAATGAGCATTCCACAAACAATCAGTATACAACATTAAATCAGCAATTTAATCAGTTTACATTCAAGTAATTCAGTATTACTTTGATATTGCCTTTAAATGAATCCCATAGTTCTTATTGTAAAAGCATTTTGATTTAAACTAAGAATTTATTCTAAAAGCAATTTCCTTAATAAAGTGTTAAAATGAGAGATATCCTACATTAGATATATTTATTTAAAGTGTATATGCAATAATCAACCCATAAAATCTATTTGAAATATATTTAAAATGGTTAAAAGAAAGTGCGATTGAAAGAAATCTCTTCAAAGGAACTAATAAAGTTTGTATGCATTGTATTTCAGAAGTTTTATACACTTTAACAGGTGCATATACCCATATTAGATGGTTGGAGGCAATTGGGCACAGGAAGCCTTGCTTTACCTAGGTTTCGAGCTAGTTGGCACTCATCACCAATACAGTCATAAAGGAGGTCAATCGCGAGCACGAACAACTACCTAGCTCTGTGGTAACATTTCTGACTGCAGTTCTGCACTGGGTGATTCGAGTTTGAATCTCAGAACGAGCATAGGTTCCTTCAAAGAGGTTGTAGATACGCTTTGCTGACTGGTGAGCGCCAACTAGTATCAAACCTAGGTCAAGCAAGGCTTCCTGTGGCCGATTGCCTCCAACCATCTAACACCAACAATTCACAGTGGAGTGCACTGTGATGATAAGCCACCAAGGATGGTGCCCACGTTGGAAACTTGACTGATAGAATTCAGTCTGCACCAAAGATAGACCTAGACACATCGCACTAGTTACTGACTAGTGTCCAAACCTTAAAGCATATAACCGTCTAAATTTTTTTCGGTGAGATTCCCTAATAGTCCACAATTTATGATTAACTGCAGGTTACTGTATTGTTACTAAAGCAGCAGACTGAATTTGATTATTTCAAGTCTGACCATGGACTGACATCAGTTAGAGAACCATTGTAAACCAGAGAGTGCTTAACAGCTGTTTCGTCCTAGTTTGAGACTCCTCGGCAGTACGCACCCCAAAGGTTTCGAACCCAGGAAATTCTGGTTACTAGGTGACCTTGTAGGCCATTCAGTTAATAGGACTCAGCTCAACGACCCATGAATTCTAACTTCTACCAGTGTGTGATTTCAGAGTGACTCGCACCAGACAATGTCATCTCTGGTCACGCTTTCGCACTAGAACTATAGGTAACTTATGCTAGATGTTTTACCGGCTCACCTTCTGACCAGAAGATCATGGGTTAGAAACCCGTTGATTGCTTACTGTCAGTGATTCCCGGACTACGAGTACACAACCACCTAGTACTCCCCGGATTACAAAATTCCTCTGACTGATAGCAATCTGTGGTGGAATTCGAAACAAAACAAACTCCTACAAACTAACTCTTGAAATCAATTATCTATAATATCTTAGAATATCGTGTTATTTAGGTGAAGGTGGCTAGCAGTGGCCTCTAGAATGTGAGTTCAATTTCATGTGGTATCTATCAGCTAGAAGTACCCACATACAGAATAATGAAGTTTCCGATGGCACTCGAACCCAGCAACATTCACTTCATACTGCAGAGGGTCATGAAACAACCCACCGGGACATTACGTTAGCCTACAGACATCATCG
>OX235271.1:214333004-214381569 GCA_944472155.2 Trichobilharzia szidati
GTACGCCAGTTCGTTTATCTAGGAACATCATGCATCTCCACAACACATCTCCACTTTCCTCTATTCTCTACTCTCCTCTTCAACTGGATAGCCACACGATTACCCATTATCTTGCATCTCCTCCTCCAACTCATTTGACGTTTCCATCAACACATGTCCGGCCCGATCCATCTCCACTTTCTCCTACATATTTGTTGAACAATCCACTCTCGCCTGTTGGTTTGTTCCCAGCCAGCCACAGTTTCTTCTTGCTAATTCTTTCTGACCAGCCGGCCTACTGGCTGGCCATTTGATCTTCAGTATGCAGCCAGACAGTGAAGGTGACAGCTGTTGATGAAAGTCTGCAGTGACCTGTTGTAAATCCTTTTCGTGACACGCTCGCCATGTTTCTGACCCGTATAGAACAACTCACCGACTGACTGACTGACTCATTGACTTCACACTTGTGTTGAACGGAATCCGAATCGTGTTCTTCATGCTGCCTGAGTGCAGTGCAGAAGATTTCCAAATTGGTTTCATATTGATGAAAGCATATCTTGTCTTTCCGATTGTGGCTGGATGGCTTTAACATCTTCACCCGTACTCGCCGCCTGTACTTGAAACTACGCTTCCTATATAAGTGAATTAAGTTGTTTAACTCATCAGGGCATCATAGATAAAAACATACGTGTTTGCGCTACTCAAGACATCTGTGGGATCGGTCTGTCGGCAATAAAATCCACTCTGATGGTTGACGTATTGTGTTCAACTTTTAGAAATATTAAGGCTTAAGTATTGTGGAAAAATTGTTAGAAAGTCAGGTATAAAATAGGGGTTACAACAAATGTCTGAGAAAACAAGATGCGAATTAGTGTAAAATTAAATTTTGCAAAAAAAAATGATTAAAAAGTCATCATGTTAGGAAAAGGTTGACAACTGTATTTTTTGGGTATTTCTATAATGCTTACCTTTGATCGTTTAGTGGAAAAGACTCTCATGGTACTTAGCGAAATTGAATTCGCTTACCCATCAATTATTCTAAATGATTTCAACAAAAATTAATTTTAGAAATTTCAGATGATAAATGATTGAATTGCCGAAAATTGTTGCACCATTTTGAGTCAGTTCTCAATGAAAATAAGCATGATTACAAAGGAAAAGTCATTGCTTATACTTTGTTCAACACAAGCAGCGTAGCATATCCATACGAATTAATTTAGGAAATGAAAGTTAAAATGAAAAATGGTAGACAAATTCTTATATTGATGTAGATGGTTTTCAAGTACTGGTTGAAGAATTTCTTCATGAGCTGATATCTGCCAATTCACAACATAGCGCGACCGCTTAGTAGTGTCTTCTTCGATGAGTAACTGTCCTAACTTTCGACCTGCTTTACCTACTGGTCACAGCTTCCCACTAGAACCTCAGGTAACTGCCTGAATAGGGCCAGTCGCTAGTGAGCATCAGATCAGTTTTCAAGCATTGATTTGTTGGTATTTTGCTTGATTGATCGGTTGGAGGATTTCATCACGAGCTGACACCAAGTCTCAGTGGTTAAATGATCTACGAGTTCACTTTGTAACCAGAAGGTCCTGCGTTCGAACTCCTGCGGTGGGTGCGCACTGATGAAAAGTCCCAGACTTGGACGAAACATCTGTCCAGTACTCCCAGGTTTTCCAGTGTTTCTCTTACCGATGTCAGCTCAGGATGAAATCCTCCAACCAATGTAGATGTTGATGATTGAAGGTGGAATGAAAATCTGGACCACAGCAGGATTCGAACTAGCGACCTCCGAATAAGTAGTCCGTCGTTTCGTTAGTTGAGACCTAAATATCACCGGTTCACCCTCATCACCATGGGTAATGCTCAGCTCAAACGAGAAACTAATGCACTGACTATTTTATACGAGCTAAGGAGCTTATAAATATCTCTTGGTATTTTTTTCATTTTTACGAGTTGATCACAGATTGATATCAGTTAGAGAACGATTGAAAACCAGGGATTACTGGATAGCTGTTTCATCCTAGTTTGGGAATCATCAGCAGTACGCCGTGATCAACTCGTAAAAACAAAACTAACCCTTACAAACCAAACTGTAGAAAATTGATCTGATGCTCGCTAGTGACTTGCTACAGGATGGAGTTTCCTGGAGTTCTAGTGAGAAGTCGTGACCATTGAGGTCTATCCAGTCAAGTGTGAAGATGGATGTCCCACCGACGACATGGGTTGGTGGTTGCACCAAAATCACGAATTGATAGAAGTTAGAATTCATGCGCTGGCCACTGAATCGGGTCCCAGTGGCTGAATGGTATAGGTGCTACATTGCCTTTTAACCGAAAGGTCCTGGTTTCAAACCCCAGTGGGTGCGTACTGCCGATGATTCGCAAACTAGGATGAAACAGCAGCTGTCCAGTACCCCAGTGCTGGTTTTCAATGGTTCTCTAACTGATATCAATCCGTGATCAACTCATAAAAACAAAACTAACCCTTATAAACAAAACTATGGAAAATTTTATTCATTGCACTATTCTGGAGCAAATTAAGCAATATCAGTTATTTTCAGGTATTATGTGCCTCTGGATTCTGTTTCACTGGCTGAATAGATGGTTGACGGACTCCCCTGGTGACTTGAATCTCTTGGGTTCGATCATTGAAGGAGTAATGAGTGAGTACCGCTGAAGGTTCCCAAACTACGTCGAAGCTGCTGTTCAACGCCACCTAATTTTTAGTGGTTCTCTAAATGATATCAGTCTGTGATTTAGCTTGAGAGTAATATTGGTTAATTGATTTGAAAATAGATGATATAATATTTGTGCATTCATCTACTGGAGTTATTTGTGGTTGAATGCAGTTCAGAAACACCGACGATCTGATATAAGCCATATTATCTGTTATAAATGGTTTTATCAGGTGAAATAGTCCATAAAACTGTATACAAATGACTGACTGAAATGAGTAGTCGTATACCACTCGTATGAAATTGCGGTGCTTGCCGGCCACAGGGTGATCTAAACATCTGACGACCATCCTACTCGTTTGGAGTCAAGTTCATCAGTCATGTACCCTGTATGACTGATATCAGAGAGACTTGAATCAGTTCAAACCATCTAATATATGACTGGCTACTTAGGTACTGGTGAAACATAATCAAAGTCACAATTTGCAATTAAAACAGTTCAACGGGAGAAACAGTCACCAAACTTTCGTTTGCAAAAAAAGTCTCTTCAAACCAGAGTATGCGAACTGCTTTATACCATAAACTGTGGTCAAGAAACCAAGCATGAATTCATGTGTGCTTTATATTACTGATTGGTCAAGATGAGCAGCTGTTCACCACTAACGGATGAAGACGTCAAAACTAGCCAGCCAGAATCAGAAAGGCCAGATACGCCTTCATCAATCTGGAACCAGTTTGGAAATCTTCTGCACTGCACTCAGCCAGTCAGCCAGCCAGTCAGCATAAACAATAAGATTTGGATTCTGTTCAACACAAATGTGGAGTCGATCAGTCAGTGAGTGCTTCTATACCAGTCGGAAACTTGGAGGGTGTGTCACGAAAAGGATTCGGAGCAGGCCACTGCAGTCTATTATCAACAGCTGCTTTCGCTGGCTGTATACTGACAATCAAATGGCCAGCCAGCCAGTCGGCCGGCCGGTCAGAAAGAATTAGCAACAAGAAACTGTGGCTGACTGGGAACAAACCAACAGGTGAGAGCCTGTTGCTCAACACTTCCGTACTGATGAAACCATCAAATGATATCACGCTGAATGCAGACCATGACTCGAGTGGACTCCAAATCGGAAGCGACGAGTGATTGGTCATATTCAGAGTGACATGGAGGAGATCGTGTGAATTCGAGGAGGAGATGATATTATTATTATTGTTTCCTTAAATTCCTAGAGGAACAAAGGGTTTCAGCCGTGCGTCTCCATTGTGTTCGGTTCTCTGCTAGAATCTTCACCTGGCTCCAAGTTTGCCCACACGTTTTCATCTCCTCTTCACATGACCTCCTCCAAGTCACACTTGCACTGACGACCAACTCACCGCTTCCCTTTCGGGTTCCACTCGAGCAATGGCTTGTCTAGTGATATCACTTGATGGTTTCCTCAGAGTATGGCCAATCCACTTCCATTTCTTCCTGCCTATTCCCACAAATAGGCAGGAGATGATATACATATATTTTTTTGATTATACTTTGGTTCCACACCGTTTTTCGGCACAAGTATGGAATTTTCAGCATGTGATATAGGTAGCCCAGATTTTGCAGGCTGACCATTGATATCAGGTGTGTGTCGGCAGGGGATCGAACCTCGGACCATGTGAGTGGTCGGCGAGTGTTCTAGCCGCTGTTCCACCGATGCACATCGGCAATCATGTGGCTAGCCAGGTGAAGAGGAGAGCAGAGAATAAAGTAAAGTGGATATATGTTGTCGAAGCCTCATGTTTCACTCGAAACTCAAGGTAATAACGATAATAATTCCCATAAAACAACATAATGTTCCCCGATAAACAGACTTCAAATAAGCTCGTAAATTAATAAAAATAATAATAGCTACATTCTGAAAAGCGCGTTAATACTTAATGTAGAATTTTCAAAGTTTTTCACTACGAGGTATTTACTCCTTGTGTAGAATCTTCAGATAATATAATAATCGATAAAATATCGTCTGAAGTAGTACTGCTCCATCCGAAGCTTACCCCAGTACTACTTCACAATGTTCTTCCTCCATTTTCTTCTAAATATTCCTCATGTTAAGTAGAAACTTATTTCAAATATTGCGTGAGTGTGAATTGTGACTCACTGTGATAATTAGATCACTAAAACAATATGAAAGTTATTCAACACGATACGTTTTGATGCATAGAAAATTTCGATACTGCACTAACTTGAGCAATCCGCCATGATTCTTAAAATAGTGCGTAGAATAAAAATGGAAACTTTCCAAAGTTTGGGAAGGTGAAAATTAGAGAATACTAATAATACTGTGTCCATTCATTTGTAATATAAATATAATTTAAAATCCTATATTGTCTGTCTGTCTGTTTTCAACAACCAGGAAGTCTACACCTTCCTACGTGGCTTAGACTAACTGTTGTAGATTTCATTGACTGGTGCCATGTTTTGGTTTGACCGCCACTAGCTCTTTTCCAGCCTGACCCTATATCAGCTAACATTGCCCGTCGAGGAAGGCGATGACTAGGCATACGTAACACATATCCTAACCATCTCAATCGATGTAATTTACAGCCTTCTCTATTGATTTCCCCTCTCTACCTAGCACTCGACGCCTAACCTCAATATTGCTCACCTTATTATACCACTTCACACGGGAGATAGAACGCAGACACCTATGATCAATGGCCAGGTCTCACAGCCATAAAGGAGGATGGAGCGTACTGCTGAGCAGTACACACACCCTTTGGTAGATAGCCGGATATCACGTCTACGCCAGAGACGGCGTAAACTGGCATATGTGAAACTAGCCCTCTGTATCCGTGCTGAGATTTCGTCAGAGATCAACCCGTTGGCACTGGCTGATGGTACTTCCCAAGTAAGTGAAGCGGTCAACGTGCTCTACCACTTCACTTCCTATTTCTAATCTAGGAGTCGGTGTAGTCCAATCCTGTAACATCGTTTTGCATTTCCCTTGCATCCTATATTAGTTAGATTTAATTCAAATATCACACAGTGATGACGTAGTATTACCAACTGAATGGTGTTTCGAGCATAGATTATTGCTCACAGTTGTATCAACTTGGTCACGCAGCCTCACAACTTGTCATATATATATTCTCTGAAACCAGTAGATATGGGTCAATTAGAATTATTTGGGTTCTCAAAGGAAAATTCACTTTGAAGTGCGTACCAGGCAAATGAATTTCCAAATTGCAAATCTGACTTAAGGCGAAAAGTAGCATGAAATTCTCATGATCAAGTATTTATCGATATCATCTATTAAAACACTTAGTCCCTTTGATAAATTTGAATAAGACAAATTTCGCGAGATGATATCTCATTTCGTAGTTTCTTTACAACCGCTTTACAACTAACATGGTTAACAATAATAAAATAAAGTTCATGACAATTACTCAGTTAAATAAAAACACAAAAGTACATACTAATGACCAATCATATTTAGATAGGTCATGTTGTCCATGGTAGGCGAAGATTGAAGTCTATTGTTTTTTGTACACACAGTTTAGGCTGTATGTGATTAATCCAAAGTGCTTCCATCACCTTCAATAACCTTGAATTAGAGTTATGTGAAATAATTGTGAAACAGTCATTAATATTGATTTTGTGACCTGACATTAATAAGTGTTTTGCAATGGATGATGCTGGATTTCTATTCAGATTAATCGCATTGGGATTTTCTATATGATTTAGTAGCCATTTTGGAACATGTTCTTTTCGACGACATTGGAACATTCTGTTGGTTCTACCTATATAGGTGTCACCGCAGCTGCAGGTGAACTTGTAGATACAGTTTGAAGTAGAGTCCATAGAATTTCGTCCTTTAATCGTAGGTACAGGGATCAAAAATGTTCGGCAAGTGAGAAAAAGAGATGCGGCGTAGAATGTGCGTTTGATGGCTGACCGAAGTCTTTGAGCTGCCAACTGCATAATCTGGTCACCCTTGAATGGTAGGTTAATAAAGATAGCTTTCTTTGGTACAGAAGCTGTCTTTTCGAGATGCGGTCTATCTTTACTGTGACAAGTGATGAAGTTCTCTGGATAACCATTAGCTAATAAAACTGAATGTATATGTCGAAAGTCATCCATCAATGTGTCACTCGTGCATATTTTTCAGGCCCTTGAGAACAAACATTTCACTAGGGAACGTTTATACTGGATAGGAACAAAACTGGTAAAATGAAGATATTGTCCACTCCATGTCTGTTTACGAAAAATAGATCGTTGAATCGTTCCATCGTCTCTCCTAGTCATAGTAATATCCAGGAAACCGAGTTTGTTATTCGATTCTAGTTCGGAAGTCACTCAGACATTTGGATGAATATGATTAAATAGAGTAATAAAGTTTTCAATAGACTTACTGTTATTACCAATAATGAGAGTATCATCTACATAACGTTTATACAGCATAAATTCTCCAAGCATACCTTGCATTTGTCTCTCCAATTTCGACATGAAAATATCTGCTAACAGGGGCCCAAGAGGGCTACCCATCGCAACACCATCGATTTGTTTGTATGCCTTTTCTTGGAAGGTGAATCTAATATTTTCTGTACACATTAAGATGATGTCTCTGATGTAAGTTACAGGAATAGGTAAGTTTATCCCATTGCTTGTGATGTAATCGCAAATGAAATCAACAGTTTCATTAAGGGGAACATTGGTGAATAAAGATTCTATGTCAATTGAACACAACCTTTTCCTTAATGTTCAAGCTGTCTAGCATATCTGTCAGATCAAATGAACTTTTTACAGAATGATTTGATAATGAGTCTCTTACAGGCGTAAGGACCTCTGTAATCCATTTTGCGATTTTATGGTATGGAGAACTCGACATGTCTAAGATGGGTCTCAGTGGGTTCCCAGTTTTGTGGATCTTCGGAAGGCCATAAAGCCGGGGAGTATGTGACCCAATTGCTTTAAGTTATTTATAAAGTTTTTCATTTATAAAACCATGCATCAGTGAAATCTGAAGCTGACGATTGATCTGCTTTTCCACAAGCAGCACATTATCAATCAGTAGCATTGTCCAACAGAAAAATTTGGACTGATCTTTGAGGATATCATTCATTTTATTTTGCTGTTTTATCGCTTTTCACTTTTTCCCTGGTGAATCATTTCTCGCTCTCTTGTTAATTTAATAGTCTCAATTGTAAGCTGATGCACACACACTATCAGACGATAAAATGACAACAACTCATAATGTCATATATGTCCAAACCAAGTTCACTTTTAACGGTTTGAAAAAATTTGGGCATTGGGTATATGATATTCATTATAATAAAGGTTAAGATATGTAGATGATACTTTTGTAGTACTAAAACGAGATCTACACAATTCATTCCTGGAGAAAATAAACTCTGTATCTCCCAGAATCCAATTCACTTCGGAAGCAGAATCAGACGTCGGTGAACTACCATTTCTAGACTGCCTAGTTAAAAGAAGGGAAAACGGACATTTTAGTATATCCATATTCAGGAAGAAAACCCACTCAAATAAATATTTAGACTTCAAGTCATCACACCCCATCAGCGCAAAGATTTCAGTTGTTTCAAGTCTTCTTAGACGAGCACACTCTCTGATAACCGACGAGAAAGAAAAAGAAGAAGAAATTTCAAACATTACTGAAACTCTCAAGCAAAACAACTACCCAAGGGACTTCATCAACAAAATCAGCGCAGACATTAAGTATGGCCGAAAACGCATTCCGAAAACATGGACATCAACAGTCGTCATTCCATATAGAGCAGAGACGTCAGACGATATCAGAAGAGTACTCAATCAGCTCGACATTAGAGTTTTCTTCAAAACATCAGACACACTTCAAAGCAACCTTGTCCATATAAAAGACCAAATCCCTAAAGATTCTCTATCTAATTGTGTCTATAAAATAAAATGCTTGGAATGTGATGCGATATACATCTGACAAACATCTCGAGAAATCAAAATCAGAAGAAATGAACACCGTGTGAGCATCTGTTCGACCACCGAGAAATCCGGTTGAACTAGAAAAACTTGAAAAATCATCAGCCATAGATCTACATGCTATAGAATCAGGCCACAAAATTGATTTTGACAATGTTGAAATAATCCAGAAAAATTTCAGAAATCACAAAGAACGTCTAATATCAGAAGCATTTCATATCAAGTGGAATCAAAATTGCCTGAATAGGAATGACGGACTAAAACAGAATCTGACCTGGTTACAACACCTCCCTCTCCCCATGAAGTGACAAAATCAACACGAATGTGATATGCAAGTTCACTATGTAAACACACGCTGCTTTTATAATCTTATACACTGATCAAATCCAACAATCTACACATGATGGTTTTGTTATCTTTACCAATTCACCAACTTGACAACTAAAAAATGCCCCCAGACAGACGAACGATGATCAAGTTAGTAAACTTTATTTTGATATCATAACAGACATACTATTACCTTTGTTATTTGGTTTAGTTATCTTCATCGCTATTTTTACTTTCAATATGTCCCTTTAACTTGACCTATGTCTATTTTCTCACTCCCTAACTGTTTGTTATATATATGCTGAGATTTTGTAAATTCCGGTTTAATAATACTTTGATAAAGCTATTAGCATTAAATAGCGAAACGTCAGTAAAAACAGTAATATCGTTTTGTTTTTCATTCATGCATTGGGAAATACAAGAAACCTTTATTATAACTCATAATGTCGTCTAGAAATATTAATTAAACACACTGAAATTTGCCTAGAATCATACATTTCATCATCAAAATCATTGGGAAAAAAATCAGACAGGGAGACATCCAGCAGGCATTCTTCACATTGATATGCAGAAGAAGAGAGGGGAAGAAGGGGAAGAAGATAAACAACCATCAACAATGCTAGGCACACTGGGAATACAAAAAAATGAGATGAATATATATAACTGTAATTATTAATGTCAGTCAAATATTGTGTATTTACAGACAATGAAATGATACCCACAGAGTAGGCAATACACAACACACCAAGCCACATTTATATATTTACATATACGTATATATGAGTATACACAGATATAACATAGTTCAGCATTTTCCTAATTCTGACAGACAGTTGGTTTATTGAAGATGATAGGCAGTAAAGAGAGATATTTACAAATTTCAGTTAAAATGACTACAGAATTTTTTTTCTCCAAAGGATTGTCTATAATTACACTTCCTCATTGAACACACGCCACCAATTATTAGTGACAGAGAACACAGTTAATGAAGTTATTATACACTTCACCGATTTCCTTAGAGTTTTTTTTAAATTAACGATTTCTGTTGTCCACGTGGAATTCATCCAGAACATCATTCAGAGTGTAGATGTAGTCCCGTCAGTAGTTATAATGATTAACGTAATAACAACAAATTAGTTCAGCGAAGAGTCTCTTTTCGGCGAATTCATTCACTTAGCTGTACAGTCGCAAATATATGCAATGACATTCTTCGCTGCCACACTACGACTGACATTTTCCTCCCGGCCATTGTTCTTCAACTACTCTAAAGATAAACTACCGCATTTGACCACTTGCATGTGTATCTACCAATTCACCTGCTCTTGCGGAGCGAGCGAGGTATATAGGTCGTTCGATGCGTGTCTTATCTAAAAGAGTTCAAGAACACTATCCCGCCTGGCTACGGAAAGGTAACAACAGAGCAATAAGGAGCGCCATTATTGAGCATATACTCAACACTGGTCATTCGATTTGCAAGGAGAAGTCGTTCAAAGTAATCTATAAAGTCAAAAGAAGCCTTCCAAAATCGACAAGCTTCCGTATACTTTGTATTGCCGAAGCCTTAGCGATTTGGATAGAAAAGCCTGATTTATGCACACAGAAGAAACTTCTCCATCCCCTCCTACTACCGTGGGTTTAATTTCAAGTTTATCTGTCATCAACATTTTGTTATCAAATTTGTTTTGCAATTTTCGTATAATAATTTTTAATAACTAACCCATTCAATCTTTTCACCTATTATCTAGTTTAATTTCATAATTGTCTCCATACTCCTTCACTAGCATCTAATCTTTCTAAACATGTCCATATTACGTAACCCTACTCACATCTTACCAATCTTCACCCCACTTAGTTACAACTTTGATTATTAATCACACATTTTAATTTCTTTATTATTTTGATCACGTAATCAACACTACACTAAATTGATTAAACCCACACTAACTGTTTTATTTTGATTTTGACAAAGGTAATGTACACACACACACAAAATTAATTGTATATATTTGCTACTGTACAGCTAAGTGAATGAATTCGCCGAAAAGAGACTCTTCGCTGAACTAATTTGTTCTTATTTCAATGTCTTAACGTAATAACGTAGGACAGAAAGTCTTTCAGAAAATAAAATTAAAAATGGAACATGAGTGAGAGTAGCAAACAGCTAATAAGAAGTGACACTAGTTAGAGAACCATTGAAAAGAAGAAAGTATTACACAAATGTTTCGTCTCAGTTTAGGATTCCTCAGCGATACGCACCCATTCGCACTATGGTAAGTGGACGCATTAAAATCAGGTTACAAGGAAAGATGGTTAGCTATTTAGGTACTGAGAACTAATCGAGATGCCCGTGAATTCTATCTTATATTAATTTGTAACATAGCAAAACTAGTGAATAACTCTGTTTTAGTGAAATATTTATAGAGGCTGAATAGAACGTATGTATATAATACACGCCTTTCGACCTGTCTCGTTGTTGCAAGTTGGCCCTACATTGGAGGCAGTACCACGTTTTTATTCACTCAGTAATTTTGAGTTATGAATGACTGTTATGACAAATTGAAGTTTTCAATATAGAAAATTAATGAGAAGATGAGATTACTACGCGAAACATGGACATCGGCATTTCTGTATCCTTCTTGAAGGAATGAATGTTCATTTAAGTTTTGGTTTGTAGGGATTTGATTGGTTTCAGGATTTTCATCATGAGCTGACATTAGTTAGAGAACCATTGGAAAACCTGGGAGTACTGGACAGCTGTTTCGCCCGGTGGGTGCGTACTGCAGAAGAGTCCCAAACTAGGACGAAACGCTTGATTAGAAACAGTCATCATACTGAATACGACGGTTTTTTTACCAAAACCATCTGTGCATGGTGTTTCCCAGTCTGTCTGCAGTATAGTATATATTATATTATTTTATTATTCCCTTGGGTTCCGAGTGGAACATAGGGCTTCAACAACAAATCTCCACTCTCTTCTATTTTCTGCCGTCCTCATCATCTGGATCCACGACTGACTTCACTTTCCAATCTGCTCACACATCGACGACCCACACGTCGCTCCCCATTCGGATTCCACTAGAGCAATGGCTTGCATTGGGCGCAATGTCATTCGACGGCCTCCTCGATGTATGCCCGGCCCGATCCATCTCCATTTTCTCTAACATACTTCACGAACAATCGACTCTCGTCCATTGGATTGATCCCAACCAACCAGAGTTTCTTCTTGCGAATTCTTTCTCACCAGCCGGCCGGTTGACCATTTGATCGTCAGTATGCGGACAGCCAGAGAAGGTGGCCGCTGTTGATGAAAGTCTGCAGTGGCCTGTGGGAAATCCTTTCCGTGACACGCTCGCCAAGTTTCTGAATGGTATGGAAGCACTCACTGACCGACTGACTCCACATTTGTGTTAAATAGAATCGGAATTTTGTTTTTTATGCTGGCTGGCTGACTGACTGTCTGAGTGGAGTGCATAAGATTTTTGATCTGGTTTCGCGTTGGTGAGTGTCTATCTCTCCTCGCCTTTCTGATTCTGGCCAGCTTTAACACCTTCATCCGTTCCGGCTGCCTATGGTTCAAACCATGCTTCCTGGTCAGATTAGTGAAGGAGGTGACCTCTGTCACATCTTTCCCGTTGATGAAGATTGGTTCTGGTTCTTGTTATTGCTGTTGGTGGTGGTTGGTTATCTTCATCACCTCCGTCTTCTCTACGTTCACCTGCAGTTCTGTAATCGCTGTCAGCTTCTTTGGCTATTTTGTTGGTTTTCGCCTGCCTTCAATTCTTCTAGTTTGTGTGACACTAGACATATATAGTATAGTACCTTCGACAAATTACGTCAAAAAAGCGTTGAGTCTTGACAGTTGAACTCTGGTGACGTGTGTCTTGTTTGTCAAAGATTTACCTTTGAGACGGTTGTTTCGCATTTTGCTAACTTTTAAAAATCTTGTCTTCGATTTTGTTAGCTGCGTGCAGAAAGTATGGATGGTGAATATGTTTGAGAACAATTTCGCACTTTCTACTATTTTTGTGTATCCTCAATTTATGATACAGGGTTATGACCAATTTTCGATCAATACTTCGGTATAAATAATTTTAGTGATGTTCTCAAAACTTTTATTGAAATCGCCTTTTTTACACTTCGTTCACTGGTAACTTTCTCTAGTATGACCAATATCAATTCTTCATTTTTCGAGGAGAACAGCAGCAGACTCTCTCCAGGAGTCAATCGGTGAAGTTGAGAACACTGACGTATGGCAGACATCAGACTTGCTTGTTCGCATCACAACCTGTAGGGTCTGAATACAAAGTAGCTGGTTTACTTACTGCCTTCCTTGTGTTGATCTCTTGTTTCATCAACCTGATGAATAAATGAAAAAAAATGAAAGCGCGTAGCATTGTGCTGTGAACTTTTTATTCCCCATATGGTTTCAAAATCATATACATGATCATTTTATAAAACTATCGCCATCTGTCTGACGGTATTAAGGGTATTTACATTAAAATTACTGCACAATTGTACATTTCATATAAAATTTACACTTGAAAAATCTCAGAGGAATTGAAGTGAGTAGTTCGAGCATTTTCTGCTTTAGGCAAACTGGTCCGAGTTTCTTCAGGGAAATTAATCGAAATTAAAATAACAGAGGTTAATAATCTCTATTAAAAAGACATCTCTTGTTTTTAAAACCTTTGTCCAATCATATGAGTCATGAAACAGGCCTCAAGATATAATAAACACTACTGCATGAACTGTGATCGAAACCTTATCACTTTAAACTTACAATCGTTAATTATGAAGTATTGGTTTCGTAGGTACTATGTTTGATTGCATGGAGGACTTCATCATGAGCTGACACCAGTTAGAGAACCACTGGAAAACCTGGGAGTACTGGACAGCTGTTTCGTCCTGGTTTAAAACTCTTCACAGTGCGCACCCACTGGGGTTCAAACGCAGGACCTTCTGGTTATAAGGCGAGTTCGTAGACCATTGAACCGCTGGGACCCAATCCAATGGTCCCTGAATTCTAACTTCTGCCAATTCACGACATATCGCTACCATTTCGCAATGTCTTCTTCGATGAGTTACTGCCTCATCTTCACCCTTGAAATACTTGAAAATTATTCTGATGCTCACTAGTGACTGGCCCTATTCAGGCAGTTAACCTGGGGTTCTAGTGGGGAACCGTGACTAGTAGGGCACAGCAAGTTGAAGATGAGGCAGTAACTCATCTAAGAAGACATTGCGAAATGGTCGCGCTATGTCGTGAATTGGCAGAAGTTAGAATTCATGGCCTGGTCATTGGATCGGGTCCCAGTGACCCAATGGTCTACGAGCTCATCTTGTAACCAGAAGGTCCTGGGTTCGAACCCCAGTGGGTGCATACTGATGAAGAGTCTCAAACTGGGACGAAACAACTGTCCAGTACTCTCAGGTTTTCTAGTGGTTCTCTAACTGATATCAGCTCCTGATGAAATCCTCCATTATAATCGTTAGTCTACTTTTGTTAAATACTGTAAACAGTGTGTACTTTTTCTGCAAAAAAAGCTGTGACTTATACAGTGAAATATTCAGAAACACACAGGGATTAATTTAAGTAATTTATAATGAATCAATCTGACTCAGCGTTCAAATTATTCCAGGAAGTTCGTGACACGTACGGTCTGGAATTTTATATTGTGCACGTTTTCTTAAGAATTTTAGTGATTACGTTTGACTAAAGTTAGTGGATGTAGGTAACTGAATTTGAACAATATGTTTTTTATATGTGGTATGCAATGGTGTGTATGTATGTGTGTATGGGGCAACAATTATAAATCATTTGTTAGCCTCTCCATACGGAGATACAGACAATCGGGGATTTAGATTGACTTTGATTGATTAGTGATACATTTCCACTTTTACTCATTCATCAGAAATTCCCATGCATCACTTAAAATTACACCCTCAAGTCTGTTCAAGTTTTAGTGATTTACCCATGAATATATAGGGCTTCTGCAGTCAGTCTTTCTTTATGTGAACGAAAACCCTTCAGTAGAACCTGGGTCCTACCAAAGTCAATATTGTATCCTGTTTCTATAGAGTGTAGTGCAATCACTGATCTGTTTTATAGTTTCTTCAAGTATTCAGAGGTCTTCGGAGCTACCTTTAGACATTGTTTATTACCCCTCACTGTTATATTCACCTGTCAGAAAGTTTCTCCTACATGAACCATCCATTTTATAAACAAACCTCAGTTATTCTAATTCCGATTAAATCCCCTGAAGAAGTCCGGACCATATATATATATTATTGACATAGGGATAAAACTTGGACACTGCGGTAGAGTATAATTCCATTATGGGTAAAATTTTATTTTCAAAAAATCATACAGTGTTATATAGTAATATTTACTGATGACTTTGCCAGCCCAAATTATTGCTACTCATAATCACATCAGTGATATCATATCAAATCTATAATGGAAGTTCGGACCAGTTTGCTGTACGTAAAAATGGAATTACTTATTTCAATTACTCTGAGATTTTTATAAATATAATTTTTACATATGTCTACTTCTCACTCGACGCCCAATTATTTTGAAACTATTCTGTCAAATCTTGATCACAGTTCATATGAACTAGATAGTTCACATATACTACTGAAGCATAAACTAAAAGTTTCGTTGATATTAGATGGATTGGAGCAGTCAACAGGAATCCTTAGACCGTGCTTTCGTGCTAGTTGGCACTCGTTGGTAAGGCGTATCTGCAACCTTGAAGGAACTCATGTCCCTTCTGAGATTCTAATCCACGTCACCTTGTGCTACAGTACTGAACTATTCGCGATGACGACTGACCTACTGTAGGGCTGTATTTAATACTTTCAATAGGACAATAGTTAGCAACTAGTGTAATGTGTCTAGTACTCCGTTTGGTGCATGATGATTTTATCAATCAGGCATGCAATGTGGCCACCATTCTAGATGGCTCACCATCACGGTGAACTTTGAATTGTTGATACTGGATGGTTGGAGATACAACTTGCTAACGAGTGCCAAATAGCACGAAACCTAGATGCAAGGATTTCTGCCGATTGCCTCCAACCATCTAATACCAACAATTCACAGTACACCGCAATGGCGAGCCACCTAGCATGGTGGCCACATTGCAAACCTGACTGATAGAATTCATTGTGCACCAGAAAGAGGACTAAACACATTACTTCAGTTGTTAATTAGTGTCCTATCGAAAGGTTTCACTTTTGCTCCGGTTTTATTAAAACTTTATAGAAAGTCCCCACTTAAGTATATACACGCAATTTCAGTGAAAAGAGGGTGCTTTTTATCGGGTTAATTCATTTGCACCATATAGTCAGTTATGTAAAATTTGTACGGTGAATTCTTTTCATAATTTTACATTAACAAACACAAATCAAATTTTCAAAGTATGGTTACTGAACAAAGATTATTCTTTCTGATAACCTCTTCGACATCAGGTTCAACAGTTATTTATACATAATGGCGATTAAATTAGTGTTATGAACAACATTAATGTTGTTTAAATACCATCGAATCATTAATAATAATAGTAATGTCAATGGATTACAGTTTGGTAGCATCAACATAACAATACACTGAATATCAGACAAATTAGGAAAGATAATAATAGTACAAATTCATAAATTTACAGTCTTCACTGAAGGCCAGTCAGAGTAGTAGTAGTAGTAGCTGGCTGGACTTGCTTCTTATGCACACAGAAAAGGTTGTTTCAGGCAAATCTCGATAGACTCAGCTATTTGGAGTATGCAGTAACTGGATGTCTTTGCCAATTTATTTGTTACCCGATAGATGATGGAGAAGGACTCGTCAGTATTAGGTTTGTGGCCGGTTTGGACCACGTGTTCTAGTATCGAGCTACTGAAGCTTCTTGCTACACCTTTGTTTAATCACACTGGTAGATGGTACCGAGCACGAAAAATCATGTTCTTAGAGCAGCACCCAATATAACTCACTCCACAAGCGCAGTTGAATTGGTAGATAAAATTAGAAGTGGCCAGTCGAGCTACTTCATCTTTCAGTCGGGGAATCACCATGGATGATGTAGAAAATAAGACCTGTAGTTTGCCAGCATTAAAAGTTCTTTGAACTGATTTTCTTTATTTCTTTGGAATTATTTCACTTAGTATTTCGCCCTAGAATTGAAGTCGTATAAAGGCTTCTTATTTACAGATAGAGAATAGTTGTTTTCTGCTTTCTTGGTCATATGTTTCTTGATGAACTTTTCTGGATAGCTACTTTCAATCAGGGTATCATATACAATCCTAAGTTCATCTTTATTTACCTCTTCTGAGCATATTGCTCCAAGTGTGTGATTTAGGGTCCTTACTAGATTTCTTTTGTACTGGAGAGGAACGAAGCTCTGAAAATGTGTATATTGACCTGTCCTTATGCCTTTCGTATGCAAATTTCTCTTTATGCTACCATCTGGTTTTATTGTAAGGAGCATATTTAGGAAGACAGTTCTGTTTCGAGATTCCTCTTCCCACGTGAATTTCATAGCAGAATGTACTTCATTGAATTGAATTATTATTGTGCTCCTGTCCGAATCATTATCACAAATTTTCAATTTAGCAACTTACACAGCTTGATGCAATTATTTCACCATAGTTTCCTTTGGAAACCCAGATTATTCACATCACGATATGTGATCTACTTGTTATCATAGATGGCTAGAAGGCACTACTGGTTTGTGTGAGTGGAAAAAACTACTCACTTCAAGAAATCAGTAGTATGCAGTTTATGAAAAAATAGAAATTAGTAGAATAAATGGAAATTTATTAGAATTAATTATTGCTGGCCAAAATATTACGTTGTTGACCAAAGTATTACGTTGCATCATTATTCTTCCATTGGGTTCTGAGTGGAACTTAGGCCCTCAGTAGCACGTTTCCATTTCAAACTTTTCTCTGGAGTCTTTTAAGCTGGCTTCTAGATTACTCTTAATGCTGGCATTTCTTCTTCATATGACCTTCTCCATGTTAGACATGGACACATTCCGAACTTCTCGTTTCCCAAACATATAATTAACGTATATTAAATGCAAATACTTATTAACCTCATTCAACAGCTGGCTATATGACAATGTCACGTGTCAGGTGATCCACAATGGGAAACTCAAAGAGGAGTTTGAAGTGAATACGGGAGTAAGACATGGCTACCTGTTATAAATGATTATATTCGCAATTGTGGTGGACAGATATATGTGTCAGACTGTGCAGATGGAGTGAGAATACGGAAATCAAGGTTGGCCGATACGAAAATTCTAGAAGATCTGGATTTCATGTGTGGATGATTTATGCTTAGTGTCACACAAACACGAAGACTCGCAGATGAAAACCAACAAACTGGCTGAAAAAGATGTTTGAAAAGACAGGAGTTCAAGGGAACATGGAGCAGACGGTGGTGATCGAGATAACTAACCACCACCATTAGCAGCAATAACAACCAGCACCAATCACAATCAATGAAAGAGATTTGAAAGAGGTTACTTCCTTCATTTCTCTGGCCAGGGAGCACGGTTTCAACCACAGGCAGGCGGAATTAATGAGGATGTCACAGCCACCCAGCTAGAATCGGAAGGGCAAGGTACACCTTCATCAATCTGAAACCAGTTTGAAAATCTTCTGCACTGCACTCAGCCAGCCAGCCAGCCAGCATAAGAAACAAGATTCGGATTCCGTTCCATAGAAGTGTGAAGTCAGTCAGTGAGTGCTTCTATACAGGTCAGAAACTTGATGAGCGTGTCACGAAAATCATTTTCAACAGGTCACTGCAGTCACCTATCAACAGCGGCCACCTTCTCTGGCTGTCCGCATACTGACTATCAAATGGCAAACTGGCCGGCCGGTCAAAAAGAATTCGCAAGAAGAAACTCTGGCTGGCTTGGAACAAACCAACAGACGAGATTCGATTGTTCATGAAATATGTAGGAGAGATTGGAGATTGATTGGGCTGCGCATATGTTGAAGAGAACGTCAAATGACATCGCGCTCAATGCAGTCCATTGCTCTAGCGGCAGGTGAATGTGGGGTGACGAGTGGGTCGTCACATTGACGGTGACATGGAGGAGACCGTGTGAGTTAGAGGAGGAGATGAGAGATAATAAGGAATCATGTGGCTGAGAATAGAAGAGAGTGGATGTGTGTTGTCGAAGCCCTATGTTCCACTCGGAACCTGAGGGAATATTATTATATAATTTAACAGGTCAAAAGTTGTGTAAGATTACAAAGAGCTTCAGGGATGAATTATTAGTAGTATCGAAATGAACATGTAAACACATAGAGCTGATAAAATGCAAGAATAATACTGATTAAAAGCATAAGGATTTTGAGAAATTCATCTTATAAATATTTTAGTATAAATAGACTGACACCAGGAGAGAAAAACTCTGCTGAAATGCTTCCTTGTGTACTTAGAACTCCGGCCTTTCTATTTCTAATAATACAGTTTCAGTAATACAAGTCAACCTGACCTTCAATGATTTTGGGTCGATATTTCTGAAGGAATAGGTTTGCTGGAATAGGACGACCAATATGCACAAAGTGTTTACTTCAACCTTTTCCTGATCACTCTGAATCACGTGTATCCTTTCTTACTGGAAATTAGCAGAGAGAAGGGAGCATTGTATATGCACTTTCATGCTTTGATTAGTAATTGATATATTATTATTTATTGTTAAAGCAAAAACTTGATTCATTATGGGAACCAATTGTCATGCCACACAAAATCTCATATTTTGTGTGAGGCCTGGGATAGATACTGCTTGGACATCCAGACCAATGCAGGTACTTGTCTATAGTAGCCACTCTCTGAACCTTTAACTTAAAGTTTGATCCACACACCTGTGGAGAAGCATTAGGAACTACGTTCCTATAGTTTCCAGTGATTAAAACAGGTTCCTACTCCCTTCGATCCCATCGGATTCCTTGAGCCCGTGTAAACGTCATATGTATGGAATCAACGTTTTCCACACATATTCTTAGGTGGAGCTACATGTCCATCAATCTGGTTGTAAGTGCCAGTCGTTTGCTTTGACTGTTTTACTTTTATGAGGAACACCTCCTCTACATGAAGTCAGTGAATGGGACTTACTTGGCAAAGAAGCTATGAACGCAGCATTCCGACAGGAAGACCCAGATCTACCATATTAGATTTTTATGGGGGTGATTAATAAATTACCAATAACTAATGATCACTTTATTATAAATAACAATAATAATTATACATAATGGAATTTTCAGCCTTTTTTATACATACTGCAACAATTTAGATGTTTTTACAAATATGTGAATACACAAGAATTTAAAATAGTAATAATGATATCAATAATAATACTATAATAAACAGAATGTTAGTAGGAACATAATAAAGTGTAAGTAAATAGTATCATAGACAATACACGTAATTTTCTATAGTTTGGTTTGTAAGGGTTAGTTATGCTTTTACGAGTTGATCACGGATTGATATCAGTTAGAGAGCCATTGAAAACCAACCAGGGAGTACTGGACAGCAGTTTCATCCTAGTTTGAGAATCATAGGCAGTACGCACCCACTGCCAGGGTTCGAACCCAGTACCTTCCAGTTACAAGATAAGCCAGCTCGTATATCATTCAGCCACTGGGACCCGATTCAATGGCCAGTGCATGAATTCTAACGTCTACCAATTTGTGATTTAGCGCTATCCCAACCAGTGTCGTTGGTGGGACATCTATCCTAACATGTGACATCTGGTCACGACTTCTCTAACTGATATCAATGCGTGATCAACTCGTAAAAACAAAACTAGCCCTTACAAACCAAACTATAGAAAATTTATCTGATGCTCGCTAGTGACTTGCTACAGAATGGAGTTTCCTGGAGTTTGAGGGAGAAGTTTTGACCAGTGAGGTTCATCCAGTCAAGTGTGAGGATGGATGTCCCATTGGCGACACTGGTTGAGGTCGCGCTAAATCACGAATTAGTAGAAGTTAGAATTCATGGGCTGGCAATTGAATCGGGTGCCAGTGGCTGAATGATATACGAGCTGGCTTGTCCTGTAAACGGAAGGTCCTGGGTTCGAACCCCACTGTGTGGGTGCGTACTGCCGATGATTCTCAAACTAGGATTAAATAGCTATCCACTACTCCCTGGTTGGTTTCCAGTGGCTCTCTAACTGATATCAATCCGTGGTTAGCTCGTCAATACATGTAATAATAATAATAATAATCATTGCTCATACTTTGCAGTTCAGCTACTGATTTAAGCAGTTTTTAAGTTCTTTTCTGACATCTTACTCTTCACACAAAACCTGTCAATGTTGATGAACATAGAATAGTTTGTTAATTCGAACTGGTCTCCATTGGCGGGTGAAAAGAAGGCTGTCATCGCCTAATCGTGTACTGGTTGACAGAGAATTGGAGAAACACGACCAGAAGTGTTCTTGTATATTATACTAATATCTATTTGCAGACTTTAGCATTGATTAACCACTGTTAATCTGTTTCTTTATCGCTTGAAGAATAAATAATCGTGTTGCCCAAACGTTTGTTGTTGTTCCGCGTCGGTTACAGTGCATAGTGTACTGATTATTAAGCTTAATCTTCTGAAATCAGCGATAGGTCCAGGATCTCGGCGATCTGGATATCAGACAAAACCCGTACTAAATATGGTATGGTAGAATTCTTATATTTAGTTGTACGAGCATAAATTCTTATGAAGTTTCTTTTGGTAAAACCTGAAGAGATACAAGAGAAAAGCTGCTAATGATAAGGACGATGTTCGATATCAGACGAGATCACTTTAGCCAACTGCTTGCAAGAATTGAAATGCCTATTGACAGTAATGTCAGTTAGTTGAGTCAGAGGCTCACCACACTAATACTACTTACAGCTTTCAGTGTTCTACGTAATTTGATTTAGTCTTCTTTGAGTAGTATGCGGAAGAACAAGGGGGAACAAGAAAGAAGAATGAGCAGAATACATGAACTATGAAATTGTAAAAATAGAGGCTGAGTTATACCAGCAGAAAGTCTCAGCTTCGTTATGTAATAAGTCGTGAATTGGCAGAAGTTAGAATTCATGAGCTGGCCATTGGATCGGTTCCCAGTGGCTCAGCGGTCTACGAACTAGCTTGCCTTGTAACCAGAGGGTCCTGGGTTCAAACCTTGGCGGTGGGTGCGCTCTACTGAAGAGTTCCAAACTAGGAGGAAACAGCTGTCCAGCACTCCCGAGTTTTCCTGTGTTTCTCTAAATGATGTCAGTCAGCTCATGATGAAATCCTCCATCCAGTCAAATGAAAAAAATTTCTTAGAAATCAACAGGATATGAGGCGACCAACAGATTTTTGAAGAGATACTGATGCCGAGATTTGAGATATTCTATTCACTCGATACCACAGTCCCGTCAATATTACAGGAATTATAGGACTGAATCAATCCACTCAGTTCTTGTTCGCATCTGAAATTAAAATCAACAAATAGTATGACATTTAGATGGATTTAATTTAAGACCGTTTAAGTTAGACGATTTGTTAACTTCAGACCATAATGTATTCATATAAGCACAATCCGAAGCAGTAATTACAGGCATAGAATTAGCAAGGTCATCGCCATGTTTATTGAAGTTAATTTTGAAAGAATATGGAAAGTCATGCAAAAAGATAGGAAAAAAGAATGGAGAGGGTACAGTCAGCGCCTTGAGACACACCGTTAGCAAAGACGTGGAGTGCTTTCCATTCAATAATAATAATACTTTATTTGCACTATACTGTTCCAGAGTATGTTTTATATTCTTCAAAGTCTGTTTGTGGAGTGTGCTACTGACAGGATTTATCAGTAGTATATATAGAGACGTTCATCGGCACAAAAGTATCAAATAGTGGAAAGACAGATTTGACGTCAAAGAGAGAAAATGAACCAATATTGAGGCAAAACATGGAAGACACGAGGAGAAACACAACACAGAAGATCTGGACATATGACGACCTTCATGTAAGGTTAAGTATTGGTGCACGTTTACGTGTTTCATATACTCCTCCATCATTAGTAAAAAACTTAGTCGAGTGTTTTGTCAAGTCGAGTGGGAAATTCGACTATGTTAATATGACCATGTGCTTCAAGGAAGGAGCAATCTGAGGAGTTGAAATCACTAGTAATAACAGATAGAGAGTTGTTGAAGTTGGCAGCGGCAAACATGGTGAATTCGTCAGCATAATTTGAAAGATCAGATAGTGAGCAACTGGGAGAAATGTACATGTTTGTAGCAAAGATATGTTTATATTTGGGGAGATGTTTGGGAAGACATTTGACAGTAACACAGTCTATGAAGTCATTTGAGAATTAGAAGCAAACATTATTTGAAATAGACCATTTGGAGTGGCATACTGGTTAGGACGCTCACCGACCATGCACATGGTCCAAGGTTTCATCCCCGGCCGACACACTCCTTTACCTCGCTAAGCCAGAAAAAAACGCTGGTGAAGAGGAAAGGTTGGGCATGAGGCTAGCAACCCCATCTCGTAAAATAAGCACTGCTACAGAAACTTCAAGCCTCTAGCTTGAAGTCCTATGTTCCACTGGCGAATGTGAAGGAAATATGAAAAAAAAATAAAAATACATAAATTTGGAGTGAATAAAAGTAGCAGCGCCGCTCCCATTTTCCTTAATACAAGACTGTCGGTCTTGTCTCAATAGGATGAAGTCCTTTAGTGAGATGAGGTTGTCATCATACAGTTCATGTAACCATGTTTCTTGTAATGTGATTATGGCAGTATTATGATAAGTGTCAGTGGACATCAAGGATTGTAGGTACATTATCTTGTTTGGCAGAGAGCGGCAGTTTGTGTTCATTATGACAGGGACCATAGTTAGGTGTATTGGTGTACGTTTGAGAGCTCTCTGCCAACCACAACGATGCTTCCGGCTTGATTTCTTGGGAATATGAAAGTCATTAGGTCGTAAATGATTAATAAAGTTATGCGAGTAAATGATCCTGTTAGAAATAATATTTAGGTGATAAATAAATGTGAGTAAACGGTAGATTGGATGCAATATGTAGTTATTATAATAGCTAGCCAAAAGTTCAAACAGGCCGCCAAGGTCAAGTTTAGTGCAGATAGTTCCCCTATATGTGTATATATCAAAATCTTAATAAACCTTCCGTTACCAAGTCCCTTATCTTCTACTGTTCCACTTCTACAACTTGTATTGATTTCGTTTTATTTTGCCAAGATGAAGGGTAAGTACGAAAAATATCTATTTTCGTTTCCTGAAAATAAAATATATGGTCAACTAAACCACTTTTTTCATCTGGGAATTGTAATTTTTCTTCACTTCTTATTCAATTAATTTAATTGTTACTTTCTTAAAATTAGCAGATCCTTTTCTTAAACAAATTGTGTGTGTGTGTTTCAACTAACTATTCCATTGATATTTGAACTAATCAGTAATCCTTATTGCAGAAACCAATTTTATTATTACCGGGTGATTAATGGTATGAAACAAACTAAAAAATTTACTGGGACAAATTGAAAGGCTGATTTATGTAGATTTATGAGATGAGCTTGAAGACTGATTAAATTATAACGCAAATATCTCCAAACACACAGTGATAACCACTTGAAGAGTCTCAAGTTGGGACGAAACAGCTGTCGGGTACTCCGAGGTTTTCGATTGATTCACTTACTACTGTCAGCACATGATCAAGCCTGTAGGCAATCAAATCCCTACAAACCAACACTTGATGATAAATGTGAACTGTTTGTTTCTATTGTACCGATGAAATTTTGGTCGGTTATGGCCTGAACTCAAGAAACCGATCTCTACGTTCTATTGTATAACCGATAAAACTTCGTTGAGACACGTGAAATCACGAAACGTTCCAAAAGCGGGGAAAAGACGATTATTATTCTTCAATATTTTAGCGATTCTATCAAGAAACCGCAATAACATCAAGGCTCAAATTTACCCTGAGGCGGGTATACAGGCAATGTAGGTTTCTAAATACAAAGTTGGTACTGTGAAACGAAATTAGTCAACAAACGTTCGACCATGAAAGGTATCTGAGAATTGAGGAAAATATTCCCTACGAGGTGAGATCGAAAGCTCTGCCCACACAAGAACCACGCAGCATGGCTTCTCAGGGTAGAATGACTTTCTAAACAAACTCATATACCTAAAGAACACACTGTCAGTGTACAAATGACCACAGAGAGAAGTATTACAATGAAAGACTAAAAGGGAGTCAGGCAAATAATAAGGGTCAAAAATCAACATGTGATGTACTAACGTCAATTCGATGATAACCATTATATTATTATTGTTTCCTTTGTTCCTAGAGGAACATAAGGCTTCAACCGCACATCTCCATTGCGTTCGGTTCTTTGTGAGCATTTTCACCAGGCTCCACGTCTGCCCGCATCCTTTCATCTCCTCTTCACATCACCTCCCCAATGTCACCCTCTCACTGACGACCAGTTCCCCGCTTCCTGTCCGGCTTCACTAGAGCGATGACTTGACCTGTGATGTCACTTGATGGTTTGTTTTCTCAGAGTACATCCAATCCACCTCCATTTCTTCCTGAATATTTGTTGCCTAGTCGATGATACACAGTGGAAAGGAAAAATGTATAATAGTTGCAAGGTTAGTTGAAACGTCTAAATAAGTATAAACATCATAAATAGATTGTCCAGGAGGGATTTTCCAAACAATTTGTCCATAACATGGGCTACGACAGGTGAGACTAGAAATTAGGGAAAGTAAAGGTCATTCGGTTTCTCTATTCAGTCTTATTGTTATTAAAAGTGTACCAGTTGATAAAAATGTCTCTTATTTCTTAGTTATTGGAAAACAGTGTATACGCCACTGAGTAGCCAGTAGTGCTTTCTGTCTAGAACAAAATGATCAGCTTCCTGTCGCCAGCTTTCTATCCCATTACAGCTATTCCAAGTACACTGAGATGGCAAGCCGTTTAGCTTGTCGACCACTCCGCAAACGCGAAAAATAGAATTCAGGTGTTGGTTTACAGGGATTTGATTGGTTACGAGATGACATAAGTTAGACGACCACTAGATAAAGCTAGGAGTACTGGACAGCTGTGTCGTCCTAGTTTGGGTCTCTTCAGTAGTAAGAACCCACTGTAGTTCAAATCCAGCATCTTCTAGGTACGAGACGAGCCCCTAGACCCTCCAGCCACCGGGAGCCTATCCGTTGACTCACGCATGGATTCTAACTTCCGCTGATTCGTGATATATATTTAACGAAACCATCGACCAGAAATCATTGAAAATTAACACGAAGGATTAAAAACACGACACCGGTTACTCTTTACTAACCAATGAATGAACTGGATGTTTTTGGCTTTCAAAGGAAACTTTAGTGAACTTTAACAAAAACATTTTAGTTAATAAATGACGAATTTAATCTGGTTTTATGGTTATTGTTCAGCTGATGTCATATGCAAATAGTATGTTAATCTAACTCAATGATATTTGCTCAGGTAGCATGTATGCCATAATACCCTGAGTGATTCTTTACAAAAAATAATGAACAATTTGTAACAAATTCTTTATTTAGACGGTCGCGAATCAAATTACGGAATATAAGCTAAGTGATCAGCCTGTATGACCAAATCTGACAAGTTGTGGTCTGACCACCGGAAAATGATCTTTGCGTCTTACTGTACAGATGACCAAAAGTTCCTTGGATAATGTAGAATAAAATTAATTAACCAAGATTAAACAATAAGGAGTACCTTAGAATCAAGCAGAATATTCCCGATGGGGTGGGATCACATCTCTGTCAGCAAGAAACACACACCAAACACTTCTTCCGGGTCAGAACGTCTGTCACTCACTTGATAAAAGTATTTTCAAATCTCGATGAGGAAAGTAAGATCAGATTTCAAGTATAAAGTGGTATCATTATATCTCACAGGTTCAAATCAGCTGCAAACCAACTGAAATTGCAACGGTTATAAATAATGACAATAACATACTTCAACGCTTGAATGGTAGTAGAGAAAACCCAACGGCCCCTGTCCTATGAGTTATAAGCGTGGATTGGTAAGGACACTGTATGATAGTGCCAGGAAGTTATGTTCACCCAGCCAGGTGGAAGGAGAATTCGGCTTTGATGAGAAACGTCTAAGAGAAGAAAGTGTTTATTCGTCTCCCATTCAACGGAGAAGCAGCATCAGAGACTATAAATAAGAGAATGAAAGGATCAGATAAAAGATGCTTCCTTGCATATTAGTTTGTTTATTTGATATATCACACAGTGAAACAGTATTATTTACTGGATGACGTTTCGAACAAAATTTATTGTTCATAATCATATCAATTGTAATCACACGACTTTGACACTTGAGTTTTATAGTTTTCTTTTTTTTCTCCTATTTGTCGTTTGGGTAGTAGAATTTCCCAGATATCGGGGACAGGTGATGAATCATTCCTATTACATGTATTTGCAGTTGATTCGATTAACAAAGCTTCTGTTATCAATCTCTCCCTATACCCTGTCGCAGATTTTGAAACTGTCATCCTATCCCATCCTTTTGTATGGTTGTGTATGACTGCATGTAGTGCTATAGCTGAACTATTCTCTAGATTTCTTATTTTATTCGGGTCAACCAATCAAGATTTTGCTAGGTTTTTATGTTCAGCTAGTCTGACTGCCCCTGTTCTACCAGTTTGACCTATGTATTTGACCTGACAATCATTACAGGCTATGAGATAAACTAAATTGTTTTGTTATAAGGGCTCTACAGGATCCTTTAACCGACAAAGCTTGTTTCTAATTGAGTTTGTGGGTTTGAATGCCATTTTTATTCCTGCCTTGTTAAGAATTCTGCGTTAAGCTTCTGAGGTTCCTACCTTGTATGGAGTTACTACTGATGACTTAGATTCCTTATTGCTGGTGTCGTCATTAATATTATTATTATCACTATTATCATTATCATTATTATTGTTATTATCACTATCGCTATTGTATTTATCAATTCAACTGCGCTCATGATGGAGCGAGTTATATTGGCCGTTGCTCTAGGAACTTGATTTCTCGTGCTCGAGAACATATCCCACTATGGCTAAGTAAAGGAATAGTGAAAACCATTAACAGTTCGATATTGGACCATCTGGTGCAAACCGGCCACAAAGCCAGCATTGGAGAATCCTTCTCTATAATCTACCGAGTGCCTAATAAATTGCCAAAATCATCATCGAAGCACTGCATGCTCCAAACAGCAGAGGCTATTGCAATTCGCCTCAAACAACCAGCGCTCTGTGTTCAGCCCCTACTACTGCCCTGACCCTCAGTAGAAACTATAAGCTCATGAATTTGTAATATTATCTTTCCTAACTTTTCTGATATTCAGCTTATTTTATGTTGATGCTGTTCAGCTGTAATCTACAATATTATTGATTCGATATTATTTAAACATAAATGTCGTTCATAAGACTAATTCATTCATTCATTATAGTGTATATATAACTGTAGAACCTGATGATGAATTTATCGAAGAGTACTCTTTGTTCCGTGTCTATTCATCTGTATTAGTAATTTCAGCTTAATAAGTTTTCAAATTTATGGACTGCGACCTCTTTGATTTGCCTAGTGAACCTACAAGCTTACATTGTTTATTAGATTTTTCAGGTTTTTCTCTTCTCCTCTCCCACACTCTTTGTCTATTTTGAGAGCATATAGACGGATGGTCAGTTAAACTAAAAGTGTTAATACTTACATTTCGGATGAGTTAATTTTGTAATGTTTTCCCTACTACCATTCAAACACTGAAGCATGTTGTTGTCATTATTTGTAACCGTTGTAACTCCAGGTAGTCTGCAGCAGATTTTGAGAGCCTCTGAAACATAATGATATCATTTTTTATACTCCAAATCTGATCTTTCTTTCTTTATTGAATGACATATGTTCAGATAACATGTGTATCATATTGCACAGTGTGATTATTTACAAAGACAATAGATAAAGTAATACAAGTTGTTTGCTTAAACACTCGTGAACTGTATGATCGAATATAAGCTGAGTGATTAACTTAGTGATATTATGGTTAAAATTGTGAATATAGGATTTGTATATGGTACACGAACACCCAGAAACTAGGACTTATTAATTAATAGTGATTGCCTCTTTTGGTGGGACTGTACTGGTGAAGACAATCAAAATGCTACCAAGCAGATGTCCGATACTCCCTGCTTATCAGTGGTTTGCTATAAATTGTCTGTTCGTGATAGAACTTGAAATAAATAAAATCCCTGAAGATAAACTCTTGAAGAATTTTCCTCTATTTCATAGAAGTTAGTTAGAGGTGGAATTGGCGACCAGCGTTTCAAACAATCTCAAACTCATCAGCCCAACTTAATTTCCTCTGTCTGTTGGTATTTCAACTAAGACTTTAACCCATTAACTGTTGCTGGAAACACTGAAACATTATCCATTAGTCTACTGACCCACTAAAGATTGATCACTCCGTTTCAGCACTGATGAACAAAAGAAAATGTATACTCTCACCAAATAGTTAATCCTGTAGCAGTCCAGGATTTAGGTGGTTTGAATTGATGCCCCTACCGACTTCAACGAATACATGACTGACAAACGCAGCGCTAAATCAACGAAAAGACCACATTTTCAACATGTTTGGAAAACACCGCTTAGTGATTTGAGTAGTATTCAAGCACACTCTGTATTTATTGAGAGATATAGTAAAATTGATTGCTGTGTCAGTATTCACGCACTGGGATGAAGCCGAAGAGTGTATGATTTACAAATTTTGTCAGACTGTTTAACCCTACATCTATCGAGTTTTCATAAGGAGCCTGTGAAATTCAAATTCATTAACTCTGAGCTCTTCTCTCCTTTATGACTTTTGTAAGTAGAAGGTCCTGTGTTCGAAACTAGGTGAGTGTGTACTCGTGATGAGTCCCAATTTAGGGTGAATCAACTATCCAGTACCCCCTGGTTTTCGATGGTTCTCCAAATGATACCAATCCATGATCAAACAATAAAAACAAATCAACTCTTGAAGAACTAATTTTTAGTTTTCAAATCGTGTCATAATTCATTATGAAAAAAAGTTTTTTCCGAAAAAATGGAATCACTGTGGAATAACGTCGAACACTCGATAGCATAATGCCTAAATATGCAAACCGTTACCGTAAGTTGTGCTACATACAGGATTCTAGTCTAATAACACTGAACCGAAATAAAACTTCATTCGTTACTGAAGAGGTTTTAGAGAAACTCCAGGTAAATTTGCTCGAAAGCACTCTTCATGTTATTAAGATATGTAGGTAACATTACTCCATCAAAAAGACTTTACATGCTCTATGTTTTCCAACACTACAGCACAATCTTTTCCAGTCGCGAGAAATGGGGTCTTTCAAGTCAGGTGTGATGGCAGTTACTCACGGTATTCTATATCGTAAATTGGCAGAAGTAAGCGTTTCTGGATCACCGGATTCCATCTCACTGACTGAACCGTTAACGAGCTCACCTGATAGCCAGAAATTTTTCGATCCATGGATTGTCCATGGTTGCGCAGCTCTGAAATATCCCCAATGAGGACAAAAGGACTGCCCAGCGCTCATTATTTTTCAGAGGCTCTCTAGTGGATACTACTTGAGATTAGTCAAATACCCACGAAATAACACTTGAAAATACTGCGTTCCGTTTTAATAATTATGCGCTTTTCAGAGAATTACAGTCTGAAATAAATACACTTTTATGAGTAATCATCGCATAATTCATTTTCACTTGATCAGGTCCCTTTGTTGTCAGATTTTTTAACAATAAATAGTACAATAATATCACCATACTATGGATAGTGTAGTGTCTTAGATATGATGAAGAAGATTTGTAGCTCAGGTAGATGATTTTGATGTAGTTGTGTTCTCTGAGCTGGATAATTTGTTTGAGAAGCTTTCATTGCCCCCTACTAGGCTACATCTTCAGTGCATACTTCAAATGTCTGAAGTGAGCGTTTCAATTTCTTCAGGGGTTTATTAGTCATCTCTGCTGGTGACCTGACCTTGAACGTCGCGATTCGGTGTTTTAGTGTGTTTTCACGCCCTCTGGTCTACTTGCATTGGAACTGATTGCTTCTTTGAACTGTAGTTTGACCCTTTGTGTGTGAGATTTCCTTCTTATCGGTTGGTAAATATTGTCTATCTCGATGTGTCTATTGATTGACGATTCACTGGAATACCAGGCAGCCTTCTAAAAATTCTCTAGAATTCTAGGTGTTTCTTGTGTCTAATATTCGAACGCTGGTTGTCCCAGTTGAATTAATTTCCGTGGTTGTCTGTATACAGTGATATGGGTGAGGGAGTGGATGCCCTGCCTTTTGATGGTTAGTTTATGATCATGGATACGAAGAAGAAGGGGACATCCACTTTGGCCAATGTAGTGTTTTTCGCAGTCATTGCAATTTATTTTGTAGATATTGTTGGTTTTACCTTCTTTCGTTATTCAGTCTTTTGGTTGACATAGAGTCAGCTGAGTGAAGTGATTTTGTTGGTTTGTGTGTGACATCAATTCCTCAAGGTTTGAAGAGTGTTGCAGTGATTTCTGAAATGTTGCCTTTTATAAATGGTAGGGAGATTTTCTTTGTGTTTTCCTTGGGGGCATTCAATTTGGTAGGTTATCACTTGGGTGTAGTTGTCTTTTGATGAAATTCCGTTCCATTCTTTTGGAAGACTTCCATAATATATCATTCTTCAATTTTCCTCAAGGTAGAGTGCTGCAATTAGTCCTGGCCCTCTTGAATAGTGTTTGTATGCAACTCCTTGTGTGTTATTGTATTGTTGTTGTAACTGAGTATTTGGTTTGTGGCTGTTCTCTTGACTAAAACATCTCTCAGCTCTATGTCAACCATAAGACTCGACAACGAAGGAACATTTTCAGACGTCTTAGTCAAGCGAACAACCACAGAGGAATTAGAAACTCAAGCTTATAAAAAATTGACTCACAAAGGGCCGAACTTCAGGTCAAGGAAACAATCAACATTAATACAAATACAAGTAATGTAGAGATTGTGAAAACACACAAAAACAACGAATCACCACATTCAAGGTCACCCACCAGGAGAGATGACTGCTAAACTCGTGGAGAAATCTTAAAGCTCACTTCAACAAATTGAGTTATGCCCTGAAGATTTAGCCTAGTAGGGCTATGAAATCTTCACAAACAAACTATCTAGCTCAGAGAAAGTAAACCGCATCAAAGAAAATAGTGTATTGCGTTTACCAGAAAATTTTGTAGAACACATGAAAATTTAGTAATTCCATTTATAATGTTTAATTTTATCTTTTTTTAAATTCCCTCACGGTCCCAGTGGAACGTAGGGCTTCAAGCTGGAGGCTTGAAGTTTCTGTAACAGTGTTTACTTTACAGGATAGGTTTGCTAGCCTCATGCCCAACCTTTCCTCTTTGCCAGTTCCATTACTGGCCTAGAGAGGTAAAGGAGTGCGTCTGTGGCCGGGGATCGAACCCCGGACCATGTGTACGGTCGGCGAGCGTCCTAACCGCTGTACCACCTACGCACTATTAATTTTATCTTAAAAGCAGTTAAATTTATCACTCACATATACATTAAAACAATCCCCAAATCTCTTTCCAAAAGTAAAACTAATACTTGTCTATTATTCCGTGTTAATTCACACCTGAAATATTTTAAACAAACACTTTAATGTACATTTGATCAAAACAAAAATCTATCATGAATATGCGTGTATCTGTGTGTGTGTTGCGTGTGTTTAAGTGTGCGTACGTAAATGCCGCTAAATTTGCATTTGTAAGCGTATGCATCAACCCTATTAGGCTAAAAAAAAATGCAATCCATGTTGTACATGAATTTAGGCTTGTTCCTTGTCTACGCTGATGATGATACTGTATCAAAGTTGTTATTATTATTATTAGTAGTAGTATCATTATTTTTAACCTGAATTATGGACATTACCTGCCACTGTAAATTATTCAAGGTTTATCAATGTATTTCTTTAAGACATTGTGTGTCTACAGGAGGCATAAAAATTGAAGTGAGTTTTATTCAAGATAAGCAGAAGATTATGCGCAGTAAAATAAAAATATTGTGTAGTTTGAAAACTCCCTGTGTTTTGTGAAAAATATAGTCAGATCCCAGTCACTAAGGTTATTATGAGATGTATGAAAAAGAGAAGACATTCAGCGAAGAGACTCTTTTCGGCGAATTCATTCACATAGCTGTACAATCGCATTTATATATAATTATTTGTGTGTGTGTGTGTACATGAGGTTTGTCAAGTTTAGGTAATTGATCAGGTAATACAAGACTGATCTAATATAGAAACAAGGTTAATTAGACAGACAGCAACTAAAGTAAGATTGAGTTAGTAAGTTAGATGACATAATATGATTGATTAAAATGTTTCAACTTAGGTCAGGATAGCAACAGACGTAATTACAGATAGAGACTAACTAAAGGTGGGGTAGAGAATAATGCCATTTAAATTAGGACTAAACTTGAGCAAATAAATTGCATGGCGTAACACAAATGACTAGAAATTGAGCGTTGTTCAAATCAGTAACAGTGGTAATGAGGTGTAGAAATTAAATCGGGTGGGGGGTAGAGAACAGGAAAGTTGAAAATGTAAAATATTACAATTGAGAAGACAAAATAATACTAATGAAGAGACAGAAAGAAGGAAATATAATTTACCTGTCGGGTATTAAGATAGACTACGTTCATTGCAAGTGTAGTGATTGAACTAACTTCTTCTGTATGCAGAGTTCAGGACTTAGCAAGTGAATTGAGATTGCTTCTACAGTTTGAAGAAGTTTCATTCGTACACTTTTAGGAAGACTACTTCGTATTCTGTAGACGACTTTGAAGTTTGTTTGGGGTGTAGCTTGGTGTCCGGAATCGATCAGATGTTCTATTGGTATTTATTAAAATGGTCTGTAGTGCAAGAATCGGAAAACTCTGCTTTCAAATTAAATAGTGGTCATACAATTCACACTGTACAATTACTAATAATATGAAGCTTATTGAAGGCTTCTGGATTAGGAGAAAGAATGGAATATTCTGTGAATGAATCTCAAATTTAACGCCACATGTAATTTAATAAATATTAAGGAACTAGGAGTATAATAATGGGAAATTATCTGATGGGAAAGTGGATACTGCTGCATGAAATACAGTCAGCCAATCAGCTAAAACAGAACAGGATAAGTACTTGTGGAGTCGATCAATCCATGTATTCAGACAAATTAAGGTATATCAGAAGAATGACAGGTCACCGAATTTCCCGATGACATATATTTTAGTGAAGCTTCAGATACACAATGATGTTAATTTAGAAATGCATTAGTAACTGATCTGACTGGAAAAAAAGGTTGCAAACCATTTTGGTTACTTGCATGATATGTTTAAAAACGTTTAATTAGAAACAATTGTCATGATGAATACGACAGTTTTTTTGCCGAAATCATCATCAGTCTATCTGCAGTATGGTATATTATACTATTTATTATTCCCTTGGGTTCCAAGAGGAACATAGGGCTTCAACAACACATCTCCACTTTGTTCTACTGGATGTTGTCCTCTTCATCTGGGTCCTCAATTAGCCATCATATATCATTTCGCCCTCCCCAAATGACCTTTTCAATATCAGCCTCGCAACCACAACCCACTCGTCGCTTCCCATTAGGGTCCCACTCGAGTGACTGGCGTGCGACGTCGTTTGACGGCCTTCTCAGTGTATGCATCATCCATCTTTATTTTTTCTCCTACACATTTGTTGAGCAATTAGCTATTGTTTAGTTCGTTGCTAATTCTTTCTGACTGGGCATTTGATCCTAAATTCAGAGCCAGTGAAGTTGATAGCTGTTGATAAAAGTCTGCAGTGGCCTGTTGGAAATCCTTTGCGTGACTCGCTTACCACGTTTCTGACCCGCATAGAAGCACTCACTGACTGACTGACTTCACATTTGTGTTCAACAGAAACCGAATCTTGTTGCTTATGCTGGCTGGTTGGCTGAGTGCAGTGCAGTGCATAAGATTTTCAAACTTGTTTAAGATTGATGAAGGCATATCTTGTCTTTCCGATTCTGGCTGGCAGGCTTTGACATCTTCATCAGTTCAGGCTGCCTGTGATTGAAACCATTCTTCTGACCAGATAAGTGAAGGAGGTGACATCTGTGACATCTCTTCCTTTGATGAAGATTGGTGCTGGTTCTTGCAATTGCTGTTAGTGGTGGTTGGTTATCTTCCTCATCTTCATCTTCTCTACGTTCACCTGAAGTTCTGTAATCACTGTCAGTTTCTTCAGCCATTTTATATTTTTCGCCTGCCTCCAATTCTTCGAGTTTGTGTGACACCAGATATTTATAGTAGAGTACCTTCGACAAATTACGTCAAAAATGAATTGAGTCTTGACAGTTTATCTCTGGTGACGTGTGTCCTGTTTGTCAAAGATTTACCTTTGAGACGGTTGTTTTGAATTTTGCTAACTCTTAAAAAATCTTGTCTTCGATTTTGTTAGCTACGCGCAGATAGTGTGGCTAGTGAAAATGTTTAAGGACAATTTCATACTTTCTAATACTTTTGTGTATCCTCAATTTATGATACAAGTTTATGACCAATTTTTACTTGATACTTCAGTATAAATAATTTTAGTGATGTTCTCAAAACCTGTATTGAAATAGCCTCCTTTGCACTTCGTTCACTGGTAACTTTTTCTAGCATGACCAATATTAATTTCTCATTTTTCATGGAGAACAGCAGCAGACCATCTCCGGGAGTCAGTCGGTGGAGTTGAGAACACTGACATATGGCATACATCAGACTCACCTTTTCACATCGCAACGTGTAAGGTTTGAATACCAAACAGCTGGTTCGGTTACTGCTTTCTATGTGTTAATCTCTTTTTTCGTCAACCTGATGAAAAAATGAAAAAAAGAAAAACATACAGCATTGCGATCTAAAATTTTATTCCCCATATGGTTTCAAAATCAAATACATAATCGTTTTATAAAAACATCCCCAGCTCCCTAACGATATTAGGGGTATTTACATTAAAATTACAGCACAATTAGACAGTTCATGCAAAATTTGTATTTGTAGAATCTCCGAGAAATTGAAATGAGTAGTTCGAGCCTTTTCTGCTTTAGTCAAACTGGTCCGAACTTCTTCAGGGAAATTAATCGAAATTAAAATAACAGAGGTTAATAATCTTTATTAGAAGGACATCTCTTGTTTTTAAAAGCTTTGTCCAGTCATATGATTTATGAAACAGGCATCAAAATATAATAAACAAAACTGCATGAACTGTGATCAAAATCTCATCACTTTAGACTTACAATCGTTAGTCTACTTTTGTTAAATACTGTAAACAGTGTGTACTTTTTATGCTAAAGAAGCTGTGGCTTATACAGCAAAACGTTCAGAAAAATCTTGTTTTGATTTTTTCCTAAACACGCCGGGATTAATTTAAGTAATTTTATAATGAATCAATCTGACTTGGCGTTCAAATTATTCAAGGAAGTTCGTAACACCAACGGTCTGGAATTTTATATTGTGCACGTTTTCTTTAGAATTTTAGTGATTACGTTTGACTAAAGTTCATGGTCGTAGATAACTGAATATGAGAAATATATATATATATACGTATATGTGGTATACAATGGAGTGTGTGCATGCGTGTATGGGGAAACAATTGTAAATCATTTGTCAGCCTCTCCATAAGAAGATATATAGACAATCAGGAATTTAGATTGACTTTGATTGATTAGTGATACATATTCATTTTTATTTATTGATCAGGACTTGCTATGCATCACTTAAAATTACATATTCACGGCTGTTCAAGCTTTGGGAATTTACCCAAGAATATATAGAGCTTCCGCAGTCAATCTCTGTTCATACGAACCAAAGCCTTTCTGTAGAACCTTAGCTCCATCAAAGTCGATATTGTATCCTGTTTCTATAGAGTCTAGTGCGATCACCGATCTGCTTTCTAGTTTCTTCAGGTCTGCAGAGGTCATTGGAACCACCTTTAGACATTGTTTATGCTCCTTTGCTCTTATATTTACCTGTATGGAAGTTTCTCCTACATGAGACATCTTTTTTATATACAAACCTCTGTAATTTTAATTTCGATTAATTCCCCTGTAGAAGTTCTGACCATATATATTATTGATATAGTGATAAAACTTGGTCACTGCAGTAGAGTATAATTCCATTATGGATAAAATTTTATTTTGATAAATCACACAGTTTTATGCAGTAATATTTACTGATGACCACGTTTCGAGCACAAATTATTGCCACTCATAATCACATCAATGATATCATGTCCAATCCATCATGGAAGTCCGGACAGGTGTGCTATACGAAAAAATGGAATTACTTATTTCAATTTCGCTGAAATTTTTACAAATATTATTTTTACATATGTCTACTTCTCACTCGACGCCTGATTATTTTGGAACTATTCGTTCGAATCTTCATCACAATTCATATGAATTAGGTAATTTAGTTCAGTGGTTTCGGATAAGACGATCACATATACTAGTGAAGCATAAACTAAAGGTTTCGTTGATATTAGATGGTTGGAGGCTATCGACCACAGGAAGCCTTGGACCTAGGTTTCGTGCTAGTAGGCACTCACTGGTCAGCAGGGTGTATCTGAAACCTTGAAGGAACTCATGTCCTTTCTGAGATTCGAACCCGCGTCACCCAGCGCAGTGCTGCAGTCAGAGACGTTACCAGTGAGTTATTTGGGCTCGCGATTGACCTCCTGTAGGACCGTATTGGATACTTTTGATTGGACACTGGTTAGAAACTAGTGTAATGTGTCTAGTCCTTTCTTTGGTGCAGACTGAATTCTATCAGTCAGTCAGGTTTGCAATGTGGCCACCATTCTAGATGGATCGCCATCATGGTGAACTTTGAATTGTTGATATTAGATGGTTGCAGATACACCTTATTAACGAGTGCCAACTAGCACGAAACCTGGGTCCATGTATTCCTGCCGATTGCCTTCAACCATCTATTATTAGCAATTTAAAGCGCCGAGATAGCAAGCCATCTAGAATGGTGGCCACATTGCAAACCCGACCGACAGACTTCCTTCTGTACCAAACAGAGGACTCTGGTTTAACTAAAACTTCATAGAGAAAACCCACTCAGGTATATACACACAGTTTGGGTGAAGAGATGGCTCTTTTCATCGGATTTATTCATTACAACCATAACATTTCAGTTATATACAATCTGTACGGTGAATTCTTTCCATAATTTTACATTAAAGAACACAAACCAAATTTTCAAAAGAATAGTTGCTGAATGAACGAAGAATATTGTTTTCGATAACCTCTTCCTTATCAGGTTCTACAGTTATATATTTATTATAGTGAATGAATTACTATTATGAACAACAATAATGTTGTTCAAATAAAATAGAATCAATAATAATAATATCAGTGGATTACAGTTCAGTGGCATCAACATAACAATACACTGGATATCAGAGAAATTAGGAAAAGTAATAACAACATAGAATTCATGAATTTATAGTCTCCACTGAAGGCCGGCCAGGACAGTGTTAGTTGCTAGCTGGACTTGCTTCTCCTCCACACAGAGCACCGGTTGTTTCAGGCAAATCACGATAGCCTGAGCTACTTGGAGTATGCGGCACCTGGATGTTTTTGGCAATTTATTTGCTACCCAGGTAGATGATAGAGGAGGATTAGCCAATGCTAACTGGATTTGTGGTCGGTTTTGACCAGGTGTTCTAATATCGAGCTGCTGATACTTCTCGTTACACCTTCACTTAGCCACACTGGTAGGTGTTCCAAAATCAGTAAGAAAAGCCACATGCAAAGAACAGCTGCCAATATAACTCGCGCCACATGCGCAGTTAAATTGGTAGATACAATTAGAAGTTGCTTGTCTATGTATTTCATCTTTCATTTGGGGAATCATCACCTATCGAGTAGAAAATTAGACTTTTAGTTTGCCAACATTAAAATTTCTTTGAACTGATTGTCTTAATTTCCTCGGAATTATTTCGCTTGCTATATCGACCTTGAATTGCAGTCGTGTGTATTAAGGCTTCTTATTTACAGATGGAGAATAGTCGTTTTCTGCTTTCTTGTTCATATGTTTCCTGTTGAACTTTTCTGGATAGCTACTTTCAATTAGGGTGTCATATACAATCCTGAGTTCATCTTTAGTTACCTCTTCTGAGCATATTGCTCCAACTGTGTGGTTCAGGGTCCTTACTTAATTTCTTTTGTACTGGAGAGGAACGAAGCTGTGAAAATGTGTATATTGTCTTGTCCATTTACTTTTCCTGTGCAAATTTCTTTTTATGTTACCATCTGGTTTTCTTGAAAGGAGCATATTTAGGAAGACAATCTCAGTTTTGGATTCCTCTTTGCACGTGAATTTTATAGCAGAACGGACTTCATTGAATTGAATTATTATTGTGCTCCTGTCCGAATCTTGATCACAAATTCTCAGTTTCACAGTTTGCACGGCTCGGTGTGATTATATCGCCATAGAATAAATGAAAATTTGGAGACCAATCTATAGAAATACTGAGAAATCGGCTCTCCCGTTCATTGAAGAAAACCTTCTTTGCAGCTGAATTACGACTGACGTTCTCCATGAGACCAATGATTCCTATTAACGTGAAGGATAAGCTACCGCTGTTGGCCTCATCTATGTGCATCTACCAATTCACCTGCTCGTGTGGAGCCAGGTATATCGGCCATACTCAGCGTTCGCTATCCAAACGCGTCAACGAACATTTACCTTCATGGTTTTATAAAGGAGAAAACCGATGACCCCGCAGCTCGATCCTTGAACATTTGATCGACTCTGGACACCAAGTCAAACCAGAAATAAACTTCGAAGTTATCTACAGAATACAAGGCAATCTTGCTAAAAGTGTACGGATCAAACTTCTCCACATCGCAGAAACAATGGCAATTCATCTGTTAAGTCCTGAACTCTGCATACAAAAGAAATTCGTTCATTCATTAAATCTACAATGAACGTAATCTTCCTTAATTTCAGTCTTACTAATTGTATTATTTTATCTTTTGCATTTTATTATTTCACATCTTCATTTATATTATTCTCTACCCTCATTAACAATGTTGCTAACTTGACCCACGTCTAATTTCTAGTCAACTATATTACGTCACCCGATTAACTTAATTATTTTCAACTGTATTATTCTCTACCCCCACCCTTATTTAATTTTAACCACCACTCATTAACACTGTTGCCAACCTGACCTACGCTGAATTCTACTCAACTGTATTACGTCATCCAATTCACTGAATCAGTTCTATTTTATTTTCTATCTAATTAACGTTTGTCTCCAAGCTAAATAATACTTATATTACCTAATTATCTAAACTTTATAAATCTAATGTACACACACACAAACAAAATTGTATAAATATGCGATTGTACAGCTCAGTGAATGAATTCGCTGAAAAGAGTTTCTTCGCTGAACGCCTTCTTTTCTTTTATATGACTGGATGGGGATTTTCAAGTTACTTAAATGGAAATTTATTAGGATTAATGGTTACTGACCAAAATGTTATGTTGTGTCATTATTTTTCCATTGAATTCTGGGTAGAACTCAGGGCCTCAGTAGCACGTTTCCATTGCAACCTTTTCTCTGGAGTCTTTCTAGCTAGCTTCTAGATTACTCTTAATGCTGGCATTTCTTCTTCATATGACCTCCTCTATGTTATACATGGACACATTGCCAACTTCTCGTTTCCTAAACATATAATTAACGTATAATAAATGCAAATACTTACTAAACTCATTCAACGGCTGGCTAAATGATAATGCCACGTGTCAGGTGGTCCACAATGGGAAACTCAAAGAGGATTTTGAAGTGAATACGAGTTTGAATATTCTTTCTGAACGCATAAGTCAGATTTCAGGCGCTTGATGGAAATGGCTTCAGCAAACTTAAGGAGAATTAAGCTCTTCTGCTTATTGATAATTTTGAACGACTTTTCGACATCCACCTCATGACCCGTGTTGAGGAGATGCCTGGCAATGGCACTGTTTAAAGCATTTGTTCCTTTTAGATGTGCGCTTTTTGGTACATGTTCAGAAAATCTTGGGTATGCCTTTTTTTCTGTTCTTCCAATGTAACTGCTCCCGCAGATTTCGTTTGTTTTTTGCCAAGAAGGTGGGTAAGTACGAAAAATATCTATTTTCTTTTCCTGAAAATTAAATATATGGTCAACTAAACTACTTTTCATCTGGGAATTGTAATTTTTCTTCACTTCTTATTCAATTAATTTAATTGTTACTTTCTTAAAATTAACAGATCCTTTTCTAAAACAAATTCTGTGTGTGTTTCAACTAACTATTCCATTGATATTTGAAATAACCAATAATCTTAATTGAAGAAATCAATTTTATTATTACCGGGTGATTAATGGTATGAAACAAACTAAAAAATTTACTGGGACAAATTGAAAGGCTGATTTATGTAGATTTATGAGATGAGCTTGAAGACTGATTAAATTATAACGCAAATATCTCCAAACACACAGTGAAAGCCACTTGAAGAGCCTCAAATTAGGACGAAACAGCTGTCTGGTACTCCAAGGTTTTTGATTGGTTCACCAACTGCTGTCACCTCGTGATCAAGCCTGTAGGCAATCAAATCCCTACAAACCAACACTTGATGAGAAATGTGAACTGTTTGTTTCTATTGTAACGGTCAAATTTTGTTCGGTTATGGCCTGAACTCAAGAAACTGATCTCTGCGTTCTATTTTATAACCGATGAAACTTCGTTGAGACACGTGATATCACGAAACGTTCCAAAAGCGGGGAAAAGGCGATTACTATTCTTCAATATTTTAGCCATTCTATCGAGAAACCGCAATAACACCAAGGCTCAAATTTAATCTGAGGCAGCTATACAGGCAATGTAGGTTTCTAAATACAAAAACAGTATTTTTTCTTTATTTTTGAAAACAGCTTGATTCCACACTGAATTTTTGGGACAAGTATGGAATTTTAAGCATGGATATCGGTAGCCCAAATTTTGCAGGCCGATCATTGATATCGGGTGTTAGCCAGCAGGGGATTGAACCTCAGACCATGTGCTTGGTCGGCGAGAGTTCTAACCACTGTGCCACCGACGCACACTGTGAAACGAAATTAGTTAACCAAAGTTCGATTGCAAAAGGTATCTAAGAATTGAGGAAAATATTCCCTACGAGGTGGGATGGAAATCTCTGTCCACAAAAATCACACACCAAGCTTTCTTGGGGCAGAATGACTTTCAGAACAAACTCATATTGCTAAACATCACATTGTCAATGTACACACAACCATAGAGAAAAGTGATAAAGATTAAACAAGGACGTAGGCAAATAATAGGGGCCGAAAATCAACACGCGATATACTAATATCAAATTAATGACACAGTCTAAAGGAAAAACCTATAATATTTGCAAGGTTAATTGCAATGTCTAAATAAGTATAAATGTTATAAATAGATTGTCCAGGAGGGATTTTCCAAACAATTTGTCCGTTACATTCATATCACAGGAAGCCATGGCAATTCAGACTAGAAATTAGGGAAAGGAAAAGTCATTTGATTTCTATGTTCAGTCTGATTGTTATTGAAAGTGTACAAGTTTATAATAATGTCGCTTATTTCTTAGTTATTGGAAGACAGTGTATATACCACTAAGTGTCAGAACAGTATTGCTTTCTAGCTAGAACAAAGTGATCTGCTTCCTGCCACCAGTCCTCCATTCAGCAACGGCAGTTCCAAGTACTCTGAGATGGTGAACTATCTAACTTGGTAACCACCTTGCAAACCTGACAAATATAATTCAAGACTGATCGCGCAATGAAACTAATTAGAGAACCATTGGAAAACCCTGAAGTACTGGACAGCTGTATCGTCCATGTTTGGAACTCATCAAGGTTACACACTCACCGAGGGTTTTATCCCGGGTCCTTCCAGTTACGTGGTGAATTCGTGCACCATTCAGCTACTGGAACCCTACCTAATGGTCCATGAATTCCAACTTTAGCCAATTCGTGATACATATTTGGCTCAACCACCAGCCAGTGTTACAGGCAATTAACCATCATCTCGCCAAAATTAGCACATAGGACTAAAAACTCAAAATTGGAAACTCTTTACTAACCAGTGAATGATACAGATGTTCCCGGTTTTAAAAGAAAACTTTAGTCAACTTCCAACAAAACAGCATAGTTAAACAATGAAGAATTTAATCAGGTTTCACAGATATTACTCGAATGAAGTCACATATAAGTAGTATATTATTCGAAGTGAATGATATTTGTTAAGGTAGCATGTGTGTTGTATTGCGCTAAGTCATTCTTTGCAAAAATAATAAAAAATGATACAAGCTGTTTATTTAAACGATTTTGAATCATATGATTGAATGTAAGCCTAGTGGCCAGATTATAATAACTAAACCCGACCGAGTCGTTTTTCTGAATTCTGGAAACCGATCTTTGCCTTCCAATGCATAGTTGACCAAAACTTCCCTGATTTACTCACAGTCACAAAAATGTCCCAGTGACAGGCGAACTGACGATTATTTGCAGTAAAATCTGTGGTAAGTATAGAAGAAATACTGTAGAACAAAATTACTTAGCCTAAATTCAACTGTAAGATGTATCTTAGAATCAAATAAAAGGTTGCCAACAAGGTGGGATTAAAAACTCTGTTAGCAAGAATCACTCATGAAACGCTTCCCCCAGACAGTCCAAGGTCGAATTCACCACGCTAAACCATGACTTCATTCAAACAAAATCTCATTCGTACAATAAGAAATCATAAACATCACCAAACGACAACAAAGAGAAGCAATAAAATAAGAGATCAGACAGGTAGAAAGACAAATAATAAGGATCAGTTAAACAGATGACCAGTGGGGTCCTTACGATCGGGAGTGAGGAAAAATGTTTGCCAATGACACTGGCTGATAATCACGCTGAAATCACGAATTGGTCGAAGTTAGAGTTCATGGGCCACTGGATCGAGTTCCACTGCTTGAATGGTCTACGAACTCACCTTGTGACTGGAAGATCCTGCGTTAGAAACCCACTGGGTGTATACTGATGACAAGTAGCAGACTATGGCGGAACAGCTCTACAGTGCTCCCTGGTTTTCAATGGTTCTCTATCTAATATCAATCCGTGGTCAAGCTTGAAAATCAAATCAACTCTTGAACTAATTACAGTTTTCAAATCGTGCCATAATTCATTATGAAGAAAATATTTCTTTTCCGAAAAAATGGAATCACAGTGAGGAATAACGTCGAATACTTGATAGCATAATGTCTAAATATGAAAACAGTTACCATATATTGTACTGTGTTAAGTTAAAATAAAAAAATACGAGTCTTAACACACTGAAACAAAAGAAAACTTCATTCGCTATCGAAGGTATTTTAGAGAAAACTTGGAGTACTTTTGTTCGAAAGCACTCTTCATCTTATTTAGATATGCAGATAACATTACTCCATCAAAAAGACTTAACATGCTCCACGACTCCAATCATGAAAAATGGGGTCTCCCAAGTCGGGTGTGATGAAATTCACTCATCAGAGACATTAGTTGGCCTCGGTACACTATATCTTAAATTGGTAGAAGTAAGAATTCTTGGAACACTGGATTCTATCTCACTGACTGAACAGTTAATAAGCTCACCTAATAACCAGGAGTTGTTCAATCCGTGGTGTGCACGTGGTTGCGCAGCTCTGAAAAATCCTCAACGAGGACAAAACGACTGCTCAATACTCCTTGATTTACAGAGGCCTTCTAGTGGATACTACTTGATATTAGTCAAATACCCACAAACTAACACTTGAAAATACCGCTTTCCATTCTGGTAATTTAACACTTTTCAAAGAATTATAGTCTGAAATAAATGCACTTTTCTGAGTAATCATCACATAGTTCATTTTCATTTGATCAGGTCCTTTAATTGTCAGATGTTTAACAATAAATGTTACAGTAATAACACTGTCCTGTGGATAGTGTTATGCTTTAGATATGATGGAGAAGATTTGTGGCTCAGGTGGATGATTTTGACGTAGTTGTGTTCTCTGCGAAGATTTCAATGACATACTGGGCTACGTCTTCAGTGCATACTTCAATTTGTTGAAATGAGCTTTTAGATTTCTCCACGAGTTTATAAGTCATCTCCTGGTGGGTGAAACTAAACGTCGTGATTGAATGTTTTCGTGTTTTCACACCATAAAGGCTACTTGTATTTGTGTTGTTGTTGATTGTTTCTTTGACTTGACGTTTTACCCATTGTGTGTGAGATTTCCTTCTTATCTTTTGGTATATTTTGTCTGTGTCGATGTGTCTATTGATTGACGATTCACTGGATACCAGGCAGCATTCTTAGTGTTTCCCCTGTTTAATATTTGAACGTTGTCCCGATAGAACTAATGTCCGTGGTTGTCTGTATGCAGTGAGGCGATATGGGTGAGGGATTGGATGTCATGTCTTTTGGTGGCTAGTTTATGGTCTTGGGTACAAAAACGAAGAGGACGTCCACCTTGGTCAATGTAGTGTTTTTCGTAGTTGATGCAATTTATTTTGTAAATGATGTTGATTTTATCTTCTTTCACTGTTGAGTCTTTCGGTTGACATAGAGTCAGCTGATTGGAATGATTTTGTTGGTTTGTGTGTGATGTCAATTCCTTAAGGTTTGAAGAGTCTTGCAGTGATTTCTGAGATATCTTTTATATATGGAGAGATGATTTTCCTCGTGCTTTCATTGGGAGACTTTGATTCGGTAGGTTGGCTTGGGGGTATATATCTTTTTGTGAGGTCTCGTGGATATCCATTCTTTTGGAAGATGTTCATGAGATATCTTTCTTCAATTTCCCTTAAGGTGGGAATGCTGCAATGAGTCCTGACCCTCTTGAATAATGTTTCTATACAACTCCTCTAGGTGATGTTATTGAATTGTTGTTGTTGTAATTGAGTATTTGATTTGCGTGAGTAGATTTTCTATAAACTTGAGTTTATAAGTCCCATGTGGTTGTTCGTTCGACTAAGACGTTGCTCAGCCCTATGTCAACCAAATGACTCAACAAGGAAGGAACACTTTTAGACGTCTTAGTCAAGTGAACAACCACAGGGGAATTAGAAACTCAATTTTATAGGAAATCAACTCACAAAAACCGGACTTCAGGTCAAGGAAACAATCAACATCAATACAAATACAAGTAACCTAGAGAGTGTGAAAACTAACAAAACAACCAATCACAACGTTCAAGGTCACCCACCAGGAGAGATGACTAATAAACTCGTGGAGAAATCTAAAAGCTCACTTCAATTCCAATTGAAGTATGCACTGAAGATGTCGTCTAGCAAGTAGATGAATGAAAGCTTCTCAAGCAAACTATCCAGCTCAGAGAACACAACCGCATCAAAAAAATAGCGTAATGCGTTTACCAGAAAATTTTGTAGAACACATGAAAAATTATTTTCAATTATTATTATTATATCTTGACTCCACACAGTATGTTTGATACAGGCATGGAATTTTCAGCATGTGATATCGGTAGCCCAAATTTTGCAGGCCGACCATTGATATCGGGTGTGTGTCGGCCGGAGATCGAACCCTGGACCATGTCCATGATCGGTGAGCGTCTTAACCGCTGTGCCACCGATGCAGACACTAGTCAGTAACCAGTTTAATATGTCTGGTAGTGTCTTCGGCAGAAATCCTTGGATGTAGGTTTCGTGCTAGTTAGCACTCGTTGGCAAGGCGTATCTGCAAACATCTAATACCAACAATTCACAGTGCACCGTAATGGCGAGCCACCTAGCATGGTGGCCACTTTGCAAACGTGACTGATAAAACTCAGTCTGCACCAAAAAGAGGACTAGATACATTACACTAGTTGCTAACTAGTGTCCAATACAGTCCTACAGGAATGAGGTCAATCGCGAGCCCGAATAGCTCAGTTATAACGTCTCTGTCTGCAGCACTCACTGGGTGACGCGGGTTCGAATCTCAGAAAGGACATGAGTTCTTTCAAGGTTTCAGATACGCCTTACTGACTGGTGAGTGCAAACTATCATGAAACGTAGTTCGAAGGCCTCCAGTGGCCGATTGTCTCCAACCATTTAATACATGAAAAATTAGTGATTCTATTTATAATCTTTAATTTTATCTTAAAAGCACTTAACGTTATCACTCACATATTCGATAAAACAATCCCCAAATCTCCTTCCAAAAGTAAAACTAATACTTGTCTATTATTCCATGTTAATTCACACCTGAAATATTTTAAACAAACGCTTTAATATACATTTGATCAAAACAAAAATCTATCATGAATATGCGTGTATCTGTGTGTGTGTGTTGCGTGTGTTTAAGTGTGCGTACGTAAATGCCGCTAAATTTGCATTTGTAAGCGTATACATCAACCCTAATAGGTTAAAAAAAAGCGCAATCCATGTTGTACATGAATTTAGGCTTGTAACTTGTCTATACTGATGATGATATTGTATCAAAGTTATTATTATTATTATTATTATTATTTTTAACCTGATTTGTGGACATTACCTGCCATTGTAAATTATTCAAGATGTATCAATGTATTTCTTAAAGACATTGTATGTCTACAGGAGGCATAACATTGAAGTGAGTGTTATTCAGGGTAAGCAGAAGATTATGCGAAATAAGATTAAGACATTGCAAAGTTTGAAAAATGCCTTTGTTTTGTGAGAAGTATAGTCAGATCCCAGTCGTTAAGGTTATTATCAGATGACCACGGATTGATATCGGTTAGAGAACCATTGAAAACCAACCAAGGAGTACTGGACAGGATGGAGTTTTAGTGAGAAGTCGTGACCAGTGAGGTCCATCCAGTCAAGTGTGAGGATGGTTGTCCCACCGATGACATTGGTTGGTAGTCGCGCTAAATCACCAATTGGTAGAAGTTAGAATTCATAAGCTGGTCATTGAATTGGGTCCCAGTGGCTGAATGGTATACTAGCTAGCTCGCCTTATAACCGGAAGGTCCTGGGTTTGAACCACATGTGGTGGGCGCGTACTTCCTATGATTCCCAAACTAGGATGAAGCAGTACTGGTTTTCAAAGGTTCTCTTACTGATATCAGTCCGTGACCACCTCATAAAAACAAAAGTAATCCTTGCAAACCAACTATAGAAAACTAAGGTTATTATTGTTGTTGTTGGTGGTGGTCGTGTTTAAAGCGATTTAATCGTTCTAATCCTTAGCATCCTCATGACTGTCTGCACATGGAATCTTCTTTTCACTGGACTTTGATTTGCCCTGCTGAAATATGTAACCAGGTGTGTTTGTCTTCTACGTTTCGATAATACCAAAGAAACTGTGTGGTAGGTTCATCAATATGATACATTTTCATGATAGTGAATTTTTAACATTGTAATATATTGATTATCATTGTTTTTCCTTTGGGTTCTGAGTGTCCTATTCTGTGCTGTCCTCTCTAGCTGGCCCCATGAATACAAACAGTTGTCTATCTCCTCCTTACACGATCTCCTCCGTGTCACCACCAGCTACATGCCCAAGTTGTCGTT
>OX235271.1:214382064-214409922 GCA_944472155.2 Trichobilharzia szidati
TCCCCTGACAACACACACCTGATATCAGTGGTCGACCTGTTAAATTTGGGCTACTGATAACACATGCTGAAAATACCATACTTGTATCAAAAATACTGTGTGGTTTCAAGCTATAATCAAAATAATAAAAAAATAAAACAGTAACAATCCAATAACACCACCTAAAGGAGTTGTATGCAAACACTTTTCAGGAAGGCCTGAACTCATCGCAGCACTCCTACCTTAAGGAAAAATGAAGAAAGAAATCTCATGGACGTCTTCCGAAAGAATGGATATCCACGGAACTTCATCAAAACACATATAACCTAAGCCAACCTACCAAATCAAAGACCCTCAAGGAAAACACAAGGAAAATCGTCCTACCATATATAAAAGACAGCTCAAAAATCACTACAAGACTCTCTTAACCTTTAGGAATTGACGTCGGATACAAACCAACAAAATCACTTCACTCAGCTTGCTGTATGTCGACCAAAAGACTCAACAACGAAAGAAGATAAAAGCAATATCGTCTGAGAAAAACACTACATTGGTCAAAGTGGACGACATCCTCTCTGTCTTCGTATCCATGATCATAAACTAGCCATCAGAAGACATGACATCCACTGCCTTGCTCATATCGCTGCTTACAGACAACCACGGACATCAATTCGACTGAGACAACCAGCGTTCAAATAATACACAGGGGAAACACTAAGAATGCTGGAGAATTTTTAGAAGGCTGTATGGTATTCCAGTAAATCATCAATCAATAGATACATCGAGATTGACAAAATTCATCAGTCGATCAGAAGGGAATCTCACACTCAAAGGGTCAAAGTTCAAGTCAAGGAAACAATCAGTTCCAATACAAGTAGCCTAGAAGGTGTGAAAACGCACAAAACAACCAATCACAACATTCAGTGTCACCCACCAGAAGAGATGACTAATAAACTCAGGAAGAAATCTAAAAGCTCACTTCAATTCAAATTGAAGTATGTACTGAAGATGTCGCCTAGCAAGTAGGGCAATGAAAGCTTCAAAAATAAACTATCCAGCTCAGAGAACACAACTACTATAAAACATTATGATTGTTTGACTGAAGACATTCCAATATTCCACAGACAAGCAAAGCAAACCTTCATTTAGGTTTACAATGTCAATATCACATGATATGACTTACGCATAAGCCGATAGTTCGTTTTTTTTTGCTGTTTTTCAAGCAATAAACTTAAGACATTCATGTTGTTTTCAGTTTAACATAATTTTTCCTGTTCACTTCGATTTACATCTGTGTCAGAAATTAATTGTCTTAGCCTCATAAATAATAAAAGGTGTAAATATTCACACGAGAAAAATTTCTCCTTAAATTAATCTGAAAAATATGTCAAATAAATGGATCACATTTTAAAAAAAAAAAACACCCTCTCTGAAAATGACACTTTGACAAGTGTATACTCTAAGCTTCTTCTTTGTTTAAGATTTACGATTAAATGGTTTGACATTCAAGTGATTAATGGTGTATAATTTATGATTTGTAAAGAAAAAATTTGTCAAAGAAAATGGAAGCAAAAACTGTGAATTCCTTGGGATTTTCACATCGATTGTTTAGGAAATGGCATCTTTTGGAAAAAAACATGCAAGTCAAAAATATCAAGATGATCTTTGGTTGAATAAAAAACAAAAATGGCAATGAATAATACGTAGTTTTTTGATGTGGTTGTGTTCTGTGAGCTGGATAGTTAATTTGCGGAGCTTTCATCATCCTACTAGGTGACATCTTCAGCGCATACTTCAATTTGAATTGAAGTGAGCTTTTAGATTTCTCTATGAGTTTATTAGTCAACTCTCCTGGTGGGTGACCTTGGACGTGATTGGTTGTTTTTGTGTGTTACCACACCTTTTAGGCCACTTGTATTGGAACTGATTGTTTCTTTGACTTGAACTTTGACCCTTTGTGTTGTTAAATTTTGTCAATCTCTATGTGTCTATTGATTCATGATTCACTGGAATACCATACAGCCTTCTAAAAATTCTCCAGCATTCTCGTTGTTTCCTCTGTCTAATATTTGGACATTGTTCAATCGAATTGATGCCCGTGGTTGTCTGTATGTAGTGATATGAGGGAGTGGATGCCATGTATTTTGAAGGCTGGCTTTCAACCGATAATAAAGAAACCTCACACACAAAGGGTCAAACTTCAAGTCAAAGAAACAATCAGTTCCAATACAAGTAACCTAGAAGGTGTGAAAACACACAAAAACAACCAATCACGTCCAAGGTCACCCACCAGGAGAGATGATTAATAAACTCGTGGAGAAATCTAAAAGCTCACTTCAATTCAAATTGAAGTATGCGCTGAAGATGTCACCTAGTAGGGTGATGGAAGCTTCGCAAATTAACTATCCAGCTCAGAGAACACAACCACATCAAAATCATCCACCTGAGCTACAAATTTTCTCCATCATATCTATAATACGTAGTATCGGCAATGATCTCTCTCACGTGTATACTACCTCTATCCAGTGTCCGTGAGACATTCAGTCTAAGTCAGGAAGTGACGGAGACTAACTTCATCATATTTTGGAACATTTTACTAGTGTGCACTCAAGACCCCTTGATTCGTTTCAAATGCGTGCTCTAACGAACTTACGCTTGCAGTTCGAGGAGGATAAGGTTTTGCAGGATTGCCTGGATTTGTGGTTGCTTAGGAAGGAGAGGATTTGTTCATGTGGTAGTGTCATGAGTTTAAAAAGCTTTAGCAGGTCGATTGATGATGAATATATGTCCATCGTTGTGCAATTTGCTTGAGAGGAGTTAGTATTAGGGAAGGTAAGCTGATGATTTTAATATTTCGTAGGAACATTTTTTGCTAGGTCGCCTCTCTCCCTAACCCAGATTTTGTATATTGTTAACCACTGGGTTTTAAAACAGCTTAGAAGAGCCTCAGCTGCTGAAACCAATCCTGAACTCTGCATACTAAAGAAATTCGTTCATTCATTAAATCTACAATGGACGTTATCTTTCTTAATTTCAGTCTTACTAATTGTTTTATTTTGTCTTTTGCATTTTATTATTTCACGTCTTCATTTGTATTATTCTCTACCCCACCCTTTTGTAATCTCTACCCTCATTACCAATGTTGCTAACTCGACCCACGTCCAATTTCTAGTCAACTATATTACGTCATCCAATTAACTTACTTAATTTTCAACTGTATTATTCTCTACCCCACCCTTATTTAATTTTAACCACCACTCATTAACACTGTTGCCAACCTGACCTACTCTGAATTCTACTCAATTGTATTACGTCATCCAATTCACTTGATCAATTTTATTTTGTTTTATATCTAATTAACTTTTGTTTCCAAGCCAAATAATACTTATGTTACGTAATTATCTAAACTTTATAAATCTAATATACACACACACAAACAAAATTGTACAAATATGCGATTGTACAGCTCAGTGAATGACTTCGCCGAAAACAGTCTCTTCGCTGAACGCCTTCTTTTCTTTTATAAAACCAAAAATAGCCTCATGTCAACAGTTCACTTGTGCCAGCAATGCAGACACATTGCATCAATGGAAATGGAGGGAATTACTTCCCTGTTGGGCGGAGAAGGCATCGTCATGCACGTGGACAAAACTGTGTTACTGAAGAAAAAATACAACCGTGGTCGTGAGCGAGCCAACAATGCCTGGGTGATTGGTTTATATGATACCTCCCTGTGGAAAGGATTCGTGGAGAGAATACCAGACAGAAAGTCAAATACTTGAATAGGGGGAGGGGGCGACGTAGTCCTGTCTTGTAACGATGGCCACCGTAAGCAAAGTGGCTGTACAAATTTATTCTGTGTACAGAAGAAATTTGTACAGCCACTTTGCTTACAGTGGCCATCGTTACAAGACAGGAGTACGTCGCCCCCTCCCCCTATTAAATTATAACTGTCCAAATACTTGAATATCTATTAATACTAGACTTGTGAAACAGGGATCCAGAGTGCATACTGATGAATGGAAAGATTATAACTCTCTGTCATCTCTTGGATATATTCATTACAGAGTGAACCATTCCAGTGATTTTGTTGATTCCATTACGCAGGCACATACACAAAAATTCTATAGAAGCATTTTGGGGAAAATTGAAAAATAGGATAACTGCTATAAATGGATCTCAAAAGGATCTCATTCATAGTCATTTGCATGAATATATGTACAGAATATGGTGTGAGTTTTCTATTGACACTCTCATGCCAAAGTAGGAGAAGTTTCTGTCACATGTTAGAGAAAAATGTCCTATGTAACAGTTTTATGCAGTTTTTATGCTTTTTCCCATAAATACACGTTTTCCTTTATCAAAAATCCCTCTTTCATGTGATTAGTCCGCTGAAGGTCGTTCGCTGATTGGTAGTTAGTGGTGCTTAAAGTTCAACCTTTCCCGCTAGTCTAATCAATTCGAGACCTAATGTGTTGGGTGAGTGCGTGTCTTCAACTTAGTAAAGCACTGGTGATCATTGGTGTGCAGTGCTGAAAAAAGGCAGTAGCTGTCTAATATTCCGCGGTTTTCAATGATTCGCTAATTGACTTAGCTTTTTTTAAACAGAATCTACAATAAAATCATTTAAATTTCTACAAACACACCATCAATGGGAGGGATTTGAAAGAGGTTACTTCTTTCACTTATCTAGGGAGCATTGTCTCAACTACAGGAGGAACGGACGAGGATGTCAAATCGAAAATCACGAAGGCGAGAAACACATTCATCAACCTGAAACCAATCTGGAAATCCTCGTCACTCAACTCAGCATCAGCAACAAAATTCGGATTTTCAATACAAACGTCAAATCAGTCAGTTCTTCTATACGGTTAAGAAACTTGGCCAGTGGGTCACAAAGAATATTTCCAACAGGTCGCAGACCTTCATCAACAACTGTCTTCGGTCTATACTGAAGATCAGATAGCCGGAAAGAATCACAAACAAGAAACTATAGGAACAAACAAAACAAGAACCAATCGGCCAACAAATATGCAGGAGAAAGTGGAGATGGATTGAACACTCGCTGAGCTGAGGAGGCCGCTGGGTGACATCGCGCATCAGGCCATAGCTCGAGTGGAACCCGAAAGGGAAGCGGTGAGTGTGACGTCCAAGCGTGACATGGAGGAGATCGTGTGAAGAGGAGCTGAAACAGTATGGATTAACATGGATGCAGATGAAAAGTATGGCAGAATACAGAAGCAAGTGGAGACGTATAGTTGAAGCCCTATGTTCCACTAGGAACCCAAGGAAACAATAATAATATAATAATACAACATTTTAATTTGGAAGATATTTTGTTTATGGTTTGGCCTGATTTGCTCACATTACTTAGTGGAATTTATAAGACTCTTATTGGTTTCCCACTCATTTTAAAATAGGAATAAATATATATTGAAACTCAAAGATGTACTTGGATAATTAAAACAAGATGAAATAAAGAAAAATTAGGTACATTTTGATGGATAAATAGTTGGGTAGCTGAGGGAGTAAAGCATGCCGCCAGTTTCTTTAACGATTCCTTCAACTGATTCAGTCTACTTCATCGGTTTTTCATGAAATAATTTCACAAATATAATCAAATAAGGAAAGGTAATTACTGACTGGAACAAGGGTTACCCTGTTTAGCTAGTATAGAAGGGTGCAAGAACTGGCGTGGAATAATGCTCTTGTTCACACCAAGTAAAATACTAAACCGCATCATCCTAGGGAGAATAAAAGATTCACTGGATACACAACTTCGCCCATCGGAACAAGCTGGCTGGATTCGGGAAAGGTAAATCATGTGCTGATCAAATTGTAAATCTACGCACCATTATCATCATCGAACAAAGCATAGAATGGCAGTCAAACCTTACTCTACCTCAACTTCATTGACTTCAAAAAAGGGCTTCGACAAACAGCGTTGACGGAGAAGTAATTTGGAAACTTCTTAAACACTACGACGTTTCGTGCCCAAGTTTTTGTCAGTCTCATTCAACAGCTGGCTATATGACACTGGCACGTGTCAGTTGATCCACAACGAAAAACTCAGCAACCTTTGAAGAGAATACAGGAGTAAGACTAGGCTGCCTGCCATCACAGATGATATTACTAATTGTGGTGGACTGGATCATGCGTCACACTGTGCACAGGAAATGAGGAGACAAGAGTACGCTGGATCACCGATAAGAAGACTCTAGAAGATCAGGATTTCCCGAGTGGATGACCTATATCTAGTGTCACACAGACTAAAAAATCTACAGGAGGAAACCAACAAAATGGCAATAGAGGTTGGCAGCGAAGACAGGACTCTAAGTGAACATAGAGAAGATGGAAGTGATGAAGATAAGCAACAAACCACCACCACCAACAACAACAAACAGTACCAACCACTATCAACCGTAGAAATTTGTAAAAGACTACTTCCGTCACTTATCTCATCAGTCAGCATCATTTCCACCACAGACATCAGGACGGATGAAGATGTCAAGACTAGCCAGAAACGGAAACGCGAGTTACATCTTCATCACTTTGAAATCTGCTTTGAGATCTTCTGTACTCGTCATGAAGGATAAAATTCGGATTTCCAACAGCCTGCAGTAGACTTCTGTCAGCAGCTGTCTTCGCTCCGTGTTGAAGATCAGGTGGCCGGCTAGGAAGAATTGCCAATAAGAAACTCTGAGAACAAACAGACCAAGAATTTATTGTCCAACAAATATGTAGAAGAGAATGGTGGTGACTTGGACACATAATGATGATATCGTGGAATAACATATCTTACCAGTTAGGATCTCGAATGCAGTCCGGATGGGAAAGGAGGAATGGAGCGTGCAAGGGTGACATGGAGGAAAGCATGCGAGTAAGAGATGAGAGAGTATGAGCAATCATGCAACCAGCTGAAGGGGACCTCATAGAATAGGACAAAGTGGAGACGCGATACTGAGTCCATCTTGATGTTCCACTCAGAATCCAAGGGAATAATACAACAATTTATTCACATAATGATCTCAAGAAATGAATATAAATGTATTTCATTCAGTTGCACTTCTTTATAAATAACATCTCTCTACGTATAAAGAATTTCCCATATTTCAAGTTGGACCACAGGAAGAAACCACTGGTTACCGGGGTGTACTAAACAACTTTAACTCCCTGGAATGGGGCTCTTCAGCAATACGCACCAATCAAGTTTTATGAATGACTATTTCAACTGTTTTACCAACAGTTTTTAAAATGTTTGTCTCTTGTGAACCTGTTGCCCACTAGTAACTGTATATCAGATGAAGTCTCCTAGAGTACTGGTGAGAATTCATTATCAGGGGGATAAACCATGCTAGTTGTGAGGACAAATGCTTGCTGGTAGCACTGGTCGAAAAGTGAGCTAAATTTCGTAAACTGACAGTAGTGAGGACTCATGGGCCATTGCATTCCATTTCCATTACTGGTCAGTCAACCTGTTTACCTGGTAAACCGAAGGTACTAGGTTTGATCTCCAGTTGCAATATGAGTGTGGTCTACTGAACAGTCCTAGACTGGGACAAAACTGCCCTCCAGTACGCCTTGGTTTTCATTGGTTTTCTAGCTGAAGTCACTCTGCAATCTAAATCGAATTCAGCCAAATCCTTGCGAACTAGTTATTGAAAGTCCTCCATAGACCTGAGTACACTCAGCTTCACTTATCTAGATTTAATAAGACGCTCTCGTTTCTCTTGGGAAACAGATATATTCAATGGGTGAAATTTTCCTCTTCACACATGAAGGCGGTTTATCTGGCGTTTAAGTTTTGTTTCATTTCTTTACGTTCCCAGTGGAATAAAGGGCTTCAAGATACAGGCTTGAAGTTTTGGTAGCAGTGGTATTTATTTTTACGGGACGGGGGCATTGCTAACCTCAGTCTTATTACTGGCTTAGCGAGGTAAAGGAGTGCATCGGCTGGGGATCGAACCCTGAAAAAACCACGTGGTTGGTGGGCATTCTACCACTGTGGCACCCACCCATAACGTTCAAGCTCCATAAGTTGTTTTTCTAAACGGACAGGGAAACGACAACTCTCTATAAGTATCCCCTAAACGTCGCTTATCATCTTTATTGTCTCAATGGGACTATGTTGGGTGAAGTAATTTAGTGGATTGTATGAAGTAAAAAGTTTATACTTTTGTGCAGTCTTCTATTCTAAAGTATAATTCATTTGGTTATAGAAGCGTTGATGAGTCTTATAGTAGTTTCATCGAGATTTCTCATGACATCTTTTAATTTATTAATAACAATAATAATTTCCTTTATTCCAAAACAGTACTTGTGATACAGAATGGAATTCTCAGCACTTTTCACCACAGTATTGCATCCAGTTAGTACATCATCAATAAATAGAATTCTACATAGATTAAGGAAATCTCAGTTCATTATGACAACAACATATTGGCATGTCATCAACCTGAAACCAATCTGGAAATCTTCGTCACTCAACTCAGCATCAACAACAAAATTCGCATTTTCAATACAAACGTCAAGTCAGTCAGTTCTTCTATACGGATCAGAAACTTGGCCAGTGTGTCACCAAGAATGTTTCCAACAGCCTGTTGAAGACCTTTATCAACAACTAACTGTCTTCGTTCTATACTCAAGATCAGATGGCCGGAAAGAATCACCAACAAGAGACTATCGGAACAAACAAAACAAGAACCAATCGACCAACAAATATGCATGAGAAAGTGGAGATGGATTGGACACTCGCTGAGCTGAGGAGGCCGCTGGGTGACATCGCGCGTCAGGCCATAGCTCGAGTGGAACCCGAAAGGGAAGCGGTGAGTGGGTCAGCAATGCTAGGGTGACATGGAGGAAATGGTGTGAATAAGAGTTGAAACAGAATGGACTCACATGGATGCGGGTGAAAAGTACAGCAGAAGACAGAAGCAAGTGGAGACGTGAAGCTGAAGCCCTATGTTCCACTAGGAACCTAAGGGAACAATAATAATAATATGAGGTAACAAAGTTAATCTGAAAATCCCTCATAGTTTATGCAGGACAAGAACATTTAAATCTATGTGTAAAACTTGGTCACTGTGGTAGTAAGTAATTCCACATTTTATAAACAAACTAATATGGAAGAATATTTAGAGTTAATATAACTGTTTTCAATAAATCCTACCTCATGTCCTACAGTGATGAATCTATTAACTTTAACATATCAAAAAGCATATCGTGGTACAAGTACAAACAAGACGGAGTAATAGTCAGTTCTGATTACCATCTAAATCTCTATGTAAAATGTGTAATCACATTAATGTATAGAATAAAATGAAACGAAGTAAGTAATTCAATGATATGTTTGAGTGGATAAATAAATACTCAACGAAAAGCATCCGTTTCTAGGGGTGAGGAGTATAGACAATGATATAGGAGACAATATGAATATATATTGCAGAAAAATAAATCAAATAAATAGGATATACTAGACGTAATTCCAAGGGGTGACAAATCATGACTATACTGATAAAATAATAACTATGGTGTGATGTAAACATATAGTGCTAATAGCAAAAGACTTAATTAAATGAGGTGAAAAGGAATGTGCAAAAACAACGATAACAGGTTTGAAAATTATGACGTAAACCTAGGCTACTTGGATATGCAAATAATAAGAAAGTTGATGAAACTAGAAGAGAAAGGAAAAAGAAAGCTCGGATAAGGATATAAAACGTTCATTATAGAAAAAATCCCCATTTAGATATAAGGATCTAATTGAAAAGTAAATATTTCTTCGAAGAAACGGTAAAAATCATATGCCAGCAGTCCGAACTGCTCCCTCTTCCAGAAAATGAGCTGTGCAAATTGCTACTTCTATGTACAAAGAATATTCAATTCCGATTCAAAAATCAGCTGTACCGGCAGATTGACGGGGTGGCTATGGGTTCACCTCAGGGTCCTGTTCTTTCTGACATATTCATGGCTCCTCTTGAACAGACTCAAATGAAAGAATAAATAGAAAGAACCACCTATTACTGCAGATATGTCGATGACACGTTTGTGGTCTGCAGTGATATAGAACACGCGTTCACAGTGTATGAGAAACTCACTGCGGCTCATCCCAACATTGCATTCACAATTGACTACGAAAGAAACAACCAGTTCCATTTTCTAGATGTCAACATAAAAAGAAGAAACGATGGGACAATTCAAAAATCTGTCTACAGGAAAGAAACTTGGACTGGTCAATACTTAGATTATCACAGCTTTTGCCCAACCAGTTACAAACGAAGTCTAGTAAAAGCTCTCTTCATCAGAGCCAAAGAAATGTGTTTGGAAGACAAGATTGAAGAAGAACTTGCGGTCATCGAAAAGAACCTTATCGAGAATCGATATCCCCGAAAGTTCATATTAAAATATAGAAATGAAGAAGCACACAAACCGAAACCTGACACTGTTGAAAAGAAACCAGTTTTCATCTACCTAGCGTACAAAGGGGAAGACGTATCCACAGGAACAGAAAAAAGAATCACAGTTGCATTAAAAAGAACGTTCAAGCCGCCAGAATGATCCTATTTCACAACACTGTGTGCTCATTAACCCAGTCAAAAGTAGATGAATATCCTACTTACGTCAACTCTAACTGCATTCACCAATTCACGTGCACTTGCGGAAGCAAGTACATATGAAGGACTGAGAGGAGAGTATCCACTATATTTTCTGAGCACATTCCTAAAAGTCTCTGTACAAAAGGAAGAAAAGTGTTATCGAGTGCAATCGCCAGTCATTTAATTGAAACAGGACAAACAGTAGAAATTAGCCAAGCCTTCAAAATAATCAATACGCAAAGAAACCCACGGCTACTTCGCTTCGCAGAAGCCATTGCTATCAAGAGATTTCGACCAGACCTTTGTATACAGAAAGATAGTGTGATTAATCTTTCACTACCTTGGTAACCCTAATTCTGTTTTATTTTTTGTTTTATTTTTGTTTTGCCTCTCTGTCAGTATGCCTGTGTGCTTGTCTTGTTACGAAACATTTTATTCAATTTTGACTTTCAAGTTTCTAAATCTACTTAATTGTTTGCCTGTTTAAGTTAAAAATGTTGCTTCACTATTCACCCCCACCCTCTTAAACTCTCCACCACAAGATGTGTAAATTCACTCTATTCTCCGACCCTGACCCTGTAATATGACTCTAACCAATCTGTCTTTTCGAATAGAAATCTGAACTCGTACCCTTCTTATCTAATTCCACTATATGTAGTTAGTTGTTTTTTGACACTGAATAATCTGTCTACCTACATCAAATTCTGGAATTATGTTCCTTATACCTTCTATCTATAACTCCAAGTAATTATGGAAAAGTATGATCCAAAACACTTTTGAAACTTATAATTTGATTTTGTTTAGGATGTAAGCAGTTGATGAGTATCCACGAAATAAAACGAGCTCATATTATCCTGCAAACATGTTCGTTCTTTCTCTCTTCAAACTAATAAAGGGAACCGGTTGCATGAAATATTTCTTTGCTCAATCTTTCTTTTTTCTAAATGTCTAAATGGGAATTTTGTCTATAATGAAATCTTCCGGTCAAAAGTTTGCGTTAAAGGTACTCAATGAGTTTCTGAAGTACAGCGCAAGGATCAGTGAAGCGAGAATTTCTTTGGACTTCATTCTTGAATGTATTGAGAGAAACCAATATCCCAAATCCTATTGGAATTCTTTAAGATGTAACAGAAATCGCCTAAATAGTAAGACGCTCAATCTTTCTGTTTTCTAAAACGTTCATTTATCAGTGCTTAAGGAGGATTGATTGACTCTATTGTAGGCTAAGGTGAACGAAACTGCTGGATGCACTTCTTCTGGATATAAAGAGACCAGATTTTCTGATATTGTTTGCCATTGCTTTGACTTCTGATAACACATATAGTTGGGTTTCTCTGAATAGGTCACCGAGGACACAACTGGTTAATGATAATGCCTGCTGGGATCCCATTTGATGTCTGCCACGAAAATGGTGGGCATTTAGAGCCCTATTTTCTTTTATTCCTTCACGTTCCCAGTGGAACATAGGGCTTCAAGCCTCTGGCTTGAAGTTCCTGAAGCATAGTTTATTTTTATGGGATGGGGTTGCTGGCCTCATGCCCAACCTTCCCTCTTTACCAGTCTTTTTACTGGCTTAGCGAGGTAAAGGAGTACTTAGACCAGGGATCGAATCCCAGGCCATTTGCATGGTCGGCGAGCGTCCTAATCGCTGTGCCACCGCCGCCCCATTACGGATATGATTTTATTTTGATAAATCACGCGGTGTTGCACAGTGATATTAACTGATGACGTTTCAAGCACAATTAATTGCCACTCATAAACATATCAAGGCACTACTCATATAACTTTCTTGCTTCATTTACATACATGAGTAAAAGCTGATGATTAGACATTTGAATAAAACCAGTATAAGATAAAGTACATTCGGAAATAATAATATGAGTGTTATCAATCAAATACAATCAGATGGGCAATAAGATGTTTTTATAGCAAAATAAATAATTAACTTGTTATAATGTGAATTGAATTGAATACATTTTAACATTATTTATTATCCTCTGATTTAACTGGTGAGTTTTGCGTTGAGTCGCTTCTATTGCATGTGTTGGGTGTAGATTCACTCGACGAACCAGGACTTAGTAATCAATCTCTCTTTATCTCCACCTACCTATATAACTTTTTAGAATATTAACTCTATCCCACCCGACCTATTGTGTGGTTGTGTGTTAATGCATGGATGCTTTGCGATTGCTGAGTTTTTTTCTGAATTACTTATCTTCGCCGGTGGGATCTATCATTTTAACCTTAGCTAAATTCTTATTTTCTGATAATCTCATTACTCCTGCGTGATCTACAACTAGGGCCTTTAGAGACCCTATACTCACTTTAAATGTAAAGTTATGAAACTAATTCATGTACCCATATTATACTTTTACAGCAACTGATTTTACATATGCCTGTTGAATATTTAACGCTGTATTATTCAATATTGTTATATATATTGCTCGGTTAAACACGTTCGCCTTGCGCTCCGCGGAATTTTTAATTTCCTTAACAATACATCTATTTAACCTTTCGCTTGTGTCATTTGATACAACGTTGTTTGATATTTGGTCACATACAGCGTCAGCACACCCTAGAAAATGAAGACTTGGATGTGATATAATATTATAATCAGAATCACATTTAGCATGTAATAAACTAAGACCCCACTATTAATGAGTCGGGTTATTGCTATTTTATACTAAATTTAATTTATTCATAACTGTAGAGCTTGATGAAGAATTTATTGAAAACATTTAGTCACTCTGAAATAATAGGGAAGATTTGTAGCTCAGAGGGATGATTTGCAATTAATAGTGTTCTCTGAGCTGGTTGGTTTGGTTGCGGAGCTTTCGTCGTCCTTCTGGACAACATCTTCAGCGCAATATTTAGCATAAAGTGAACTGATTTGAATTTTTTCATGAGTGATATAATTGCGTCTCCCGGTAACCATCTTCACATATGAGTATTGGCCATTTTCTATTGACTTGGATTTTAAACTTTTTGGTCACCTGATTTACTTTTTATTAATTGGTATATTTCATCTACATTAACGTGTTTGTTAATCGCATTTTCGCTTGAGTACCACGCTTCTAGGAATTCTCTGGCACTTTTCGTGTTTCCTCTGTTTAAGATTTTGACATGATCCCAATCAAATTGATGGCCATAATTGTCTATATGCATTGATACCAAATAATATATATAGTTTCTTTTCACGGCTGATTTGTGTTCTTGGATTCTAATTCGAAGGGGACGCCCACTTTGGCCGATGTAGTGCTTGTTACAGTTCATACAATTTATTTTTTAAATGGTATTAATTTTATCTCCTTTTTCTGTTGGATCTTTCGGTTTGCACAATATCGAATGAAGTGATTGTGTTGGCTGGCTTGTGTGCTATATCTATATCAAACAGTTTCAGTATTCTAGCTGTTATTTCAGAGATATTTCTCATGTATGGTAGGATGAATTTTCTTGTGGTCTTTGATGATGGTTTTTTGTTGGTGTTGTGACTCGATTTTAGGTACTTTTGATGAAATTGCGAAGATATCCTTTCTTTTTAAAGACCGTTTGTAGGTATTTTTCTTCCATTCTTTTCACCTCTGGAGTGCTACAATGTGTTTGAACTCTTTTAAACAATGTCTGCACACAGTTTTGTTTGTGAGTAATTGGATTATTGCTAGTATAGTTGAGTATTTTATATGTGTGCGTTGATTTTCTATAAAGTTTGTTTCTAAATTTCCTGTGTTGGTTCTCCTGATTAAGACATCTAAAAATGGGATTTTGTTATCTAATTCTTCTTCTCTCATGGTGAAATTGATGTCTTCAAATATGTTGTTTATTAATTTATGAGTATATTCTAAATCATTTCTCTTAATTATTACAAATGTATCATCAACGTAACGTATCCAGATTTTCGGTTTAATTATAGGTAAAGCTATAAATCAAAAATAAAATAAAAATAAATAAAATCTAATGTTTGCATGACGACTTTGGCTATTAATCCTGATATGGGCGCAATAATATAGACGGAATATACCAACTAATAAAAAGTAAATCAGGTGACCAGGAAGTTTAAAATCCAAGTCAATAGAAAATGGCCAATACTCATATGTAAAGATGGTTACCGGGAGACGCAATTATATCATTCATAAAGAAATTTAAATCATTTCACTTTATGCTAAATATTGAGCTGAAGATGTTGTCCAGCAGGGGGACGAAGAAAGCTCTGCAAACAAACCAACTAGCTCAGAGAACACTATTAATTAGCAAATTTGTTCACTCTGATCGTTATCGTTGTGAATAATCTATAAGAATATAACAATGCTGATTGACTGAGTAGAGTACTTGCATACGTGTTACGTCAACCACTAGTGCATGCTATTAGTTCGAAGGAGAATATACACCGGATGGTTGTTTGGCTCTTTCGCAGCTGAGCTCATGTATCGTGTACTCTGTTCGCCTTATTTTAAAGCCATTCATCGGAAAAAAGTAGTTCGGTGAAGAGACTCTTCTCGGTGCCTATTGAACAATTTGCCAACATTGACCACTCCATCTCAACAAACGTCTCCTTCAAAGTAATCTACAGAGTCAAGAATAACCTGTCGAAAGCAAAACGCTTTCGTCGCCTTTTTATTTGCTGTAGTCTTAATCATTCATTTATATATGCCCAAACCAAGTTCACTTTTAACAGTTTGAAAAAATTCGGGCATTGGGTATATGATATTCATTATAACTATTAAAGTTTTTGTATTTCCTATTGACTGAATGAAAAACAAAACGATATTATTGTTTTTACTGACGTCTCGCTATTTAATGCTGCTACTAATAGCTTTATCAAAGTATTATTAAACCGGAATTTACAAAATCTCAGCATATATATAACAAACAGTTAGGGAGTGAGAAAATAGACTTAGGTCAAGTTCAAAGGACATATTGAAAGTCAAAATAACAATGAAGATCACTAAGCCAAATAACAAAGGTAATAGTACATCTGTTATGGTATCAAAACAAAGTTTACTAACTTGATCACCGTTCGTCAGTCTGGGGGCATTTTTTAGTTGTCAAGTTGGTGAATTGGTAAAGATAACAAAACCATCATGTGTAGATTGTTGGATTTGATCAGTGTATAAGATTATAAAAGCAGTGTGTGTTTACACAGTGAACTTGCATATCACATTCGTGTTGATTTTGTCACTTCATGGGGGAGGGAGGTGTTGTAACCAGGTCAGATTCTGTTTGAGTCCATCATTCCTATTCAGGCAATTTTGATTCCACTTGATATGAACTGCTTCTGATGATATTAGACGTTCTTTGTGATTTCTGAAGTTTTTCTGGATTATTTCAACATTGTCAAAATCAATTTTGTCGCCTGATTCTATAGCATGTAGACCTATGGCTGATGATTTTTCAAGTCTTTGTAGTTCAACAGGATTTCTCGGTGGTCGAACAGATGCTCCACGGTGTTCATTTCTTCTGATTTTGATTTCCCGAGATATCTGTCCGATGTATATCGCATCACATTCCAAGCATTTTATTTCATAGACACAATTGGATAGAGGATCTTTGGGGATTCGGTCTTTTATATGGACAAGGTTGCTTTGAAGTGTGTATGATGTTTTGAAGAAAACTCTAATGTCGAGCTGATTGAGTACTCTTCTGATATCGTCTGACGTCTCTGCTCTATATGGAATGATGACTGTTGAGGTCTAAGTTTTCAGAATGCGTTTTTCGCCATACTTAATGTCTGTGTTGATTTTGTTGATGAAGTTCCATGGGTAATTGTTTTGCTTGAGAGTTTCAGCAATGTTTGATATTTCTTCTTCGTTTCTCTTTCTCCTTCATTATCAGAGAGTGTGCTCATCTAAGAAGACTTGAAACAACTGACACCTCTGCGCTGATAGGGTGTGATGACTTGAAGTCTAAATATTTGTTGTTGGAGTGGGTATTCTTCCTGAACATGGATATACTAAAATGTCCATTTTCCCTTCTCTTAACTAGCCAGGCAGTCTAGTGTCAATCATTCATTTGGGCAAAACCAGAGTTATGTATACAAAAAAAAGTCATTCAGCCATTTCTATCTACTATTATGGCAACATTCGTGTTGATTCCTATTGACTTGATGTTTGTGCGCCTGCTTTTCTCACTCCCTATAACTCTTTTGCATTTCCTTAGAACTCTTACATAATTCCCTAATTGTTTCCTTCGTTTCTATGTATATCTTAATCAAAACTCACTTCATAAATTATTCTTTTTATTTCATAACTACAACAGACTTATTAAAATCATTTTTGTATTGACTAGCATTAACGACAACTCATTACAACACACACCCTAGTTACGATCTGATTACTCATCACATATTTTGAAATATTTCGATGACGTAAATAATAACACTAACTAATCTTTATTGTTTTCTGATAAATCTAATGTGCAAACATATATATATAATAACATGTAATTGTGATCGTACAGCTAAGTGAATGAATTCTCAGAAAAGAGCCTGTTCATATCAGCATCTCAAATGACTCATTATTATTATTTTATTTCCTTTAACACCTAGAGGAACACAGGGCTTCAGCCGTGCGTCCCCACTGCGTTCGGTTGTCTGCTAGAGTCTTCACCTGGCTCCATGTCTGCCCACACGTTTTCATCTCCTCCTCACATGACCTCCTCCAAGTCACCCTCACACTGACGACCAACTCGCCACTTCCCTTTCGGGTTCCACTAGAACAATGGCTTGTCTAGTGATGTCACTTGATGGTTTCCTCAGAGTATGACCATTCCATCTCCATTTCTTCCTGCCTATTTGTTTCACAATCGGTTCCTGGTTGGTTCGCTCTCAGAGATCCCACACTATTGCTGATCTTTTCTGGCCATCTGATCTTGAGTAGTGAGCGAAGACAACTGCTAATGAAGGTCTGTATGTTGTTTGAGGTGCTCTTTATGACGCGCTGGCCAAGTTTCTGATCCGTATAGTGAGTTGCATTGACTTCACATTGGAGTTGAAAATCCGGATCTTATTCTCTTTTTCATGGTGAGTGCTGATGACCTCCACACAGTCTTGAGAGTAATGAAAGCTTATCTTGCATTCCCGATCCTTGCTGATTTTATATCCTCGTCAGTTCCACTGCCTCTAGTTGAAACGATGCTTCACACGTAAGTAGGTAGGTAAAAGAGATTGTTTCTTTCAGGTTCCTCCCGTTTATGTTGATTGTTGTCTGTTGTTGTTGCTGTTGGTGGTGTTGCCCGGGAATCTTCATCACCTCTGTTTTCTATATGTTCACCTGAAGTCCCTCCTATCTTTGATGCTTCTTCTGCCAACTTGTTGCTTTTCATTTTCAGATCTTCCAGTTTGTGGGAAAGCGGACATACATCATCGGCGAAGCCCAGATCCTCCAAGTTTTTTGCGTGAGTCCATTTTATGCCTGTTTCCTTATTGCCGGCCGATGTCTGTCGCATTATCCAATCTGCTGCAATCGGGAAAATCATTGGCGATAGTAGACAGCCTTGTCTTACTCCCGTCTTCACTTCTTCAAAGGATTCTGTAAGTTTCCCGTTGTGGATTACTTGGCATGCAGCATTGTCGTACAGCTGTTGGATGAGATGTATAGTTGTGGGTAGCACCCCGTATTAGCGAAGTAGTTGCTAAATCACCTCTGGATTGACGCTGTCGGAGGCCTTTTCAAAGACGATGAAGTTGGGATAAAGAGGTGACTGCCATTCCAGGCTAGATATTATTTAGTGTTAGACAGACACAAAGTGCCAAGCAGATAGTTATATGGATTATCAGTGAACAAGATTATATCCACAGATTCAGTGTTTGAAAGGCGAATAATTACAATAATTTTTGCAACTTCTTGGCAAGAAATTCTACAGAAATAATAGTTTTATGTAGCTACGTGAATGTAGCGTAGTAATCGAAAGGCGCTTCAATGACTCATTATTCAGAGCCATTTACAAAGTAAGCAAAAATCTATCAAAGGTAGTGTGTGTTTCCAACTTCTTTCTGCTGGAGAATCCTTCAGTATATGCATCCAGAATCCTCTGCTATGTGTTGAAAATAAATTATTCCAACCTCTATTTTGACCATAGTTAAGTTTTGACTCTTTAGTTTTCGTTTGTTTGTTCTTACATTCCCATCAGTTTTTGATCTTCAGATATAAAAAAACTATTATTTCAGTTTGTTTCTATACATATCCTGTTCACACCTGTCTTAGTTAAAAACTACTTTAAGTCGTGGAAAATACAAGTAGTTCAGTGATTTCATTCTAAAAAGCAGCTGTACAATCGCATTTATATACATATGCTTACATATATACATACATATGCGACTGGATTTATTCAGGTAGGTAATTGCCTGGGTTCTAGCGGGAAGTCATGACCTGTAGGGTGCAGCATGTTGGCTGTGAGGATAAGCACTCTTCAGGAATGACATTCGCTAGTGGTCGCGCCAATCCGTGAATTGAAAAAGTTGGAATTCATGCGTTGGCCACAGGGTCGAGTCCCAGTGGCTTAATGGTCCACGAGCTAGCTCGTCTTGTAACCAGAAGCTCATGGGTTTGAACCGTGGCGGAGAGTGCGTACTGATGAAGAGTCATAAGAACTAGGACGAAACAGCTAGCTAGTACTCTCAGAAGGTTTTTCAATAATTCTCTAAAAGCTGTCAGTTCACGTTGAAATCCTGTAACCAATTAATTAAATCCTAACAAACCAATACTTGAATTATCATTTATTTAATTCCACATAGTAACGAAGATGAATTAGAGTCATAATGATTTTCAACCTTGAAATGAAAGTTTGAAGGTGTGAATAAACATTAGAAGATTACATAGAATTAGAAAACATTTACAAAGAATGTAAGATTAATATTTTAATAACTGGAGAAATAATTCTAATTTGAACTTGATATGAAAGTTCAAGGGTGTGAAAAAAGATTACAAGGGGCTTGATAACAAAATTTTACAGGATTAGAAAATAGTTTTTTTAACGACTAAAGGTGTAAATGGAATGAGCATGGGAAGAAGTTGAAAGAATAATATTTTAAAACTGAAATAGGTGGGAATGAAGGGGATGAAAAAACGGGACCTACGGAGACAAACCGAACTAGATTTCCGGTAAATTTAGAGGTTGGACTAATTTCTTTCCAGATCACAGCTCCGGTTTTTTAGACACATATGGTGAAGGCTTCTGCAGTACAGAGAAGTCAAAAGCACACTGCCTTTGGTAAATTTTTGTTGAAATACTTAAATAAACACTGGTCGATTGTTGCTGTTATTACATGAATATTGAACGCAATTCGGATAGTATTTTGACCAAAAAAACATAGAGAAGCTTTGGATGTTCTCCGTAAAAATGATAACATAATAATAACAAGACTGGATAAGGGCTCAAGAGTGGTTATCATGAACAAAGCGGATTACTTAGAGAAGATGAATACTACTTTTCTTAATGATAATATAAAATTCCAAAAAATCTCTTCTTCTCTGGATCCGATTGAAAAGATAGAGAAACAGTTAGCAGAAACATTGAGAAAACTGAAACAACAAGGCTTCATCTCACATCACACATCACTTTAACCCACTGGAACGTTCACATCAAGACTATATGGTCCACCTAAAGTGCACAAAATGGTGTACCGCTTCAACCAGTATTGGATATGTTAAATTCACCATACCATCTCGTAGCCAAATGGTTAGTCGAACTCTTACAGCCTCTTCATACCGAGTTGGTGAAATACAGTGTAGACGATACTTTTGGATTTGTTGAAGGGATAAAAGATTTAAATGTTGACATTAAATTCATGATATCATTTGACATATCTTCCTTATTTACCAGTGTACCACTCATGGAAACAGTGGATTTTCTATGCGAAGAACTCATAAGGCGAAATATCGATGTTGGCATTCCCATATCATTTATGAAATAGCTTCTCTTGGAATGCACAATGAATGTCCACTTTTTATTTAATAAGCAACTATACAGACAAATCGACGATGTGGCACTGGGGTCACCACTAGGACCCATTCTAGCCGACATTTTCCTTGCGAAACTAGAAAATAGGCCTTTGAAGGATGTTAATAATGAACTCGAATTCTATTGTCGGTACATGGATGATACATTTTTGATTATGAAAAGCAAAGAACATCCTGGATAAATTTATCGAGGTTCATACTGCAATAAATTTCACTAATGAGAAAGAAAATGACTCTGGTATTTCAGTTTTAGACGCCCTTATGACCAGAAAAGAGGATGGCGCAATGAGAAGAAGTGTATATAGGAAACCTACATCAACGGGTCAATATACTCACTTTCTCAGCTTCGTGCCCTTAAAATACAAACAAAATCTGATAAAGTGCTTGGTTCACTGAGCAAGAGCAACTTGCTCGGATGAATGTCTTCATGAGGAACTTAATAAACGGTGGATACTTGAAAATGGTTACCCAGAAAATTTTATTGATAAGAATATGAATCTAAAATCAAAGCAGCACAAGTTACCAACAGCTCCAAAATGGCCTTATTCTTACAAATGCAGTTTTTCGGAGACAACATCAGCGAGATACTAACATAGCGCCTTAGAAGTGAGGTAAAAAGAGCATTCCCTGCTGCCAAATTACACTGTATCTTCAAAACCACTCCTCTTTTGCTTTCGGGAGCAAAAGACAAAGTGCCTAATTTCGCCTCTTCCATGTGTACCTACCAATTTAACTGCTCCTGTGGAGTAAGCCAGTCACAAAGGCCATACAATGAGACGTATTTCTCGTCAAATTTCCGAACATCACTCTGCCTGGTTAAGCAAAGGAAAAACAGAATCTATTCGCAGCGCTATTCTATCTCACTCATCGTGTGGATACAGAACACAAGATTGACGTTAACCATGCTTTCAAGTTCATTTACCGCATACCAGCGAATCTGAATTTCGCCTTAGGAGTTCAACCACTAAATATTGCTGAGGCTGTGGGGATCCATATTAAGAAGCATAATTTGTGCATCCAAAAGAAGTTGGTTCAGACCCTGTGCTTACCTTGGCCATCTTGGTTTGAAAAATCCTGAATTTTTGTGTAATTTTCCTAATTTTATTTGATATTGTATTTATATTATGATTAAAATTTATGCATCTTTAATGAACTGTAATTACATTGTGGTCTTACTTAACAAATCGATATTACTTAAGGAACACTAATATTGTTATTAACTACTAATCTTGAATTTTCTATGTGCATAAACACATTATATAACTGTAGAGCCAGAAGAGGAATTTATCGAAAAGGATATTCTTTGCTCGATTATTTTGTGTTTTGTAGATGTCTGAATGAATAGTTTTTCTTTACTTTGTAAATTACTCTGAATGATGGAGGAGTTAGCTGAGATGCTGTGGTATGTGTTGACGAGATGTTTAGTTATGCCACTCCAGATTGAACCAGTGCCTCCTCTTTATATTTAACGCAATCACTTTCTAGTACCTTTGCGGTCTATATTCATAACTTCAAACTTTCATAATAATTTGAAAATTATAACCACCTTAAATCTTCCCTCGTGCGTCGGTGGCATAGGGGTTGGGACGTTCGCCAACCACGCACATGGTCTAGGATTCGATCTCCGGCCGACGCACTCCTAAACCTCGCTAAGCCAGAAATAAAAGCTTGTAAAGAGGGAAGGTTGAACATGAGGCTAGCAACCATATCCTGTAAAAATAAACATCACTGCTACAGGAACTTCAAGTCTCTAACTTGAAGCCCTATGTTCCACTGGGAACGTGAAGGAAGAAAAAACATTTTTTAAAATCTTCCCTCGTTTCTGTGTTGAGTTAAATAATAATTTTGACTGTGTAAACTTATGTATATAAATGGGATTGTACAGTTGCTTTTGTGAATGAAATCGCCGAAAAGATGCATTTACTGAACCCTCCTCTATTATCGGAATGTCCAAAATATGTTGCACGTATATACTCCTTCTGACTGTTGTGTCAAGTGTCATACTTGATTCACTTACTGTTTGTGTATCATCTCTTGAAAAACTAAAGTTCACTCATTATATCCTGTTGAATATTTTTGAACATTCCGTATCAGTTTCTTTTATTTCCCTATAACCTGTGATGGGTTATTTGTTGCTCATTTTTCAGGTTTTCAAGAATTAATCGGTGAGGACTTTAATCGTTTCAGTTAGATAACCAAAGAAAGCCAAGGAGTACGGGATGACTGTTTCGTCACAGTTTTGGACTTCTCAGCAGTACGTATCCACGACTGATTCTATCATGAATCAAACTTGACAAATTCAGTTTACCGGAAGGTAGAATTCAAAGGTCATTAAATCCTGATTCAAGCAGTTGAATCGTCAACAAGCCTTGCGTAACCTGTAGGTCCCCAGTTTGATCCCCGGTAGCATCGCGGGCTCATACAGACAAAAGTCAGAAACAAGACTGTCTTCCTTTCTTTCTTGATGTGCTACATTTTCACAATACTTCTATGTGCATAACATAAGAGTACAAAATTAGGACGAAACAGATATCCAGTACTCCCAGAAGGTTTTCTAATAACTCTCTAACTGACGTCAGCTCATGCTGAAATCCTGTAACCAATTAATGTAATCCCTACAAACCCATACTTGAATATCAGTGACATACTCACTGGTGACTGGCCCTATTCATGTAGATTCAATTGGGAAGTCGTGACCAGTAGGGTGCAGTAGGTCGGCTGTGAGGACAAATACTCGCCGGAGATACCGACTAGCGGTAGCGCTGTGTTATGAATTGTCAGAAATTAGAATTCGTCAGTTGGCCATTGGATCGGGTTTCATGGGCTGAATGGTCTACGAGCTCGCCTTGTAACCGGAAGGTCCTGAGTTTGAACCTCTGTGGTGGGTGCACACTGATGAAGAATCCCAAGCTCTGTGACAAAACAGCTGTCCAGTACTCCTTGCAGGTTTTCCAATAATTCTCTTACAGCTGTCAGTTCATGTTGAAATCTTGTAACCAATCAATCAAATCCCTACAAACTAATACTTGTATAACATTTACTGTTCCGACCATTCACGCAATCGTAAAACACTCAAAGACGGATAGAATAATTTTCTCAAACTTGTCTAGTAATAAAATAATTTGCTTTATTCCAAAAACAGTACTAATGTTACAGTATGGAATTTCCAGCATTTGGTACAATGCTGTATCTAATTTTATCAAATAACATTAAAAAACAATTTAGGAATAATATTACAGGATTTTAAATCACAGTCCTCATTTGTTATTAACAGTTAAATCATAAACATACAAATAGAAATTATAAATAAGTAATGTTAGTAGTTAATATTTTCAGTTAAGTGAGATAGTGTCACCATAGATTACAAATAGGGGATAATAAAAGGGTCAATTATTTTGTTAACAACATAGTAATTCATAAGTTTCCCGCTCAACATTGTCTCTGTCGCATAGAACATGGGCCAAATGTGGTATCGTTGAGCTTCTATGCTTTGTAGTATGAGCATATAATCATTTGTACTGACTTCTAGTTCCACCAGACGAGATACAACAAGGCGGGGAGAGTTGAGAATAGAGGCGGCGTTAAGGGTCAGACAATATAGATTTAGACCATTTCTCGCACAAGTTGTTCAGATGCCCATCAACACTAATATAGCGACAAACTGACTAAGCTGCACATCACTTGGCCTACTGACAACCTTCAGCACACTTCTCAAAATGACATGGTCCTATTTCAGGGGCTCAGCAAAGACTTATTATTATTGTTTCCTTTAATTCCTACAGGAACATAGGGCTTCAGCCGTGCGTCTCCATTGCGTTCGGTTCTCTGCTAGAGTCTTCACCTGCCTTCAAGTCTTCCCACATGCTTTCATTTCCTCTTCACATCACCTCCTCCACGTCAACCTCGCAGTGACGACCAACTCGCTGCCACCTTTCGGGTTCCGATTGAGGAGTTGTCCAGTGGTGTCACTTGTTGATTTCCTCAGAGTATCGCCAATCAATCCATCTCCATTTCTTTCAGCTTATTTGTTTCACAATCGGTTCCTGCTGAGTTGGTTTGCTTCCAGAGATCCCTTCCTATTTCTGATCTTTTCTGGCTAGCCATCTGATCATGAGCGAAGTACTGAGCGAAGACAACTGTTAATGAAGGTCTGTAGTTTGTTTGAGGTGCTCTTTATGATGCGCAGTGCATGTCTCTGATCCGTATAGTAGCACTGACTGACTTCACATTGGAGTTGAAAATCTGGATTTTATTTTTGATGCTGAGTGCTGTTGACCACCACACAGACTTCAGAGTAATGAAAGCTTGTCTTGCTTTTCCGTTTCTTGCTATGATATCCTCGTCAGTTCCACCACCTGTAGTTGAAACGATGCTTCCCAGTTAGGTAGGTAGGTAAAGGAGGTTGTTTCTTTCAGGTTCCTCCCAATTATGCTGGCTGATTGTTGTCTGTTGTTGTTGTTGGTGTTCTCCAGGAATCATCATCACCTCTGTCTTCTCCAGGTTCACCTGAAGTCCTATGTTCTCTGGATGCTTCTTCTATCAACTTGTTGCTTTTCGCTTGCATATCTTCCAGTTTGTGGGAAATCAGACATATATCATCGGCGAAGTTCAAATCCTCCAAGTTTTTGTGTGAGTCCATTCACTGCCTGTCTCCTCATTACCCGCCGATGTCTGTCGCATTATCAAATCTACTGCAATCAGGAAAATCATAGGCGATAGTAGGCAGCCAGCTTGTCTTACTCCTGTCTTCACTTCCAAGGATTCCTTAAGTTTCCTGTTGTGGATGTTTTGGCATGCAGCATTGTCGTACAACTGTTGGATGAGATGTATAATTGTTGGTGGCACACCGTAGTAGCGAAGTAGTTACCAAAGCAAAGACTTAGGGGAAGGCTACTTCATACCCCTTATGTCAATAACTTTGAAGAGCTTTGATTCGTTTCTAAGTTTAATTTTACGTGTTTCTTGAAATCTCATAGGATTTTCAGCAAGTCCGTTTATTTCACTCTCTGTCTCTGTGCATATTCCAATCGAAATAGAACAATTTACTATAAATATCCAAAAATGGAGTAAAAAAAGAAGTCTTTCATATTAAAAAGTAAGCCATAAATAGACAAAGAATTCATCAGTGATTTACATGAAATGCTATTAAATGTGATCCTTTTTCTTGTATTTTTCATGATTTGATAGTAAAAAATGATTGCCTGGGGAAAATACAATTATGTCTACTACTACTTCTACTAAGCACAGATAACAGTTTTTCAGCATTATACCATACGTCATACTACTCCTGAAAAGGCTGAAAATAGAATCTTCACCACGAAGTAATCCGAATTTTTTAAAAATTCTTTTCAATCTTACTTTTCATTATTAATTTGAAAGGTGTATGATATATATATATATATTTCTAAGAAAGTGTTCCGTCTAACCTACTACATTAAGAAACTTAGACTATCTGGAATCTCCCAACCTCTACTTTCACAATTTGTCAACTCTCGTATCTTACCTATTCTACTTTACTGCTCCCCGTTAGTCTTTCCTGGCCTACTGAAAAAAGACTATACCATCCTGAGAAGGATGTTGAAGGTAGTCAGTAGGACTAGTGGTATAAAACTCAATCAGCTCGTCAACACATTGGTAGAAAGGTATCTGAATACATGCGAAAAATGGTCTAAAACCATACTCTCCGACCCCCAACACCCCCTCTATTCCCAACTCTCGCCTTGTATCTCATCAGGTAGAATCAGAAATCAGTATAAAATAATCTATGCTCGTACAACCAAGTACAGGAACTCAGCGATACCATATATGGCCCGTGTTCTAAGTGACAGAGACAATGTTAAGCGTGAAACCTATGACTTGCTTTGTTGTTAATAACATAATTTTAGGCTCTTTTATCTCTCTCTTATTTTTGTATTCTATTGTGAACACCTTCTTAAGCATACTTAGCTACCTAAATTATTAAACAATGGCTTACTTTTTTGTACTTTATTCTATTCCTTCTTTTGTGTATCTACTGGTTCCGACTATATTGGCACTATGAGTATTACAAAATTGTCCTGTCGTTAACTATTTTGTATTATGCAGGATTACTCACACTACCACTACAAACACCGCATTAGACCTGACAATTAAAAAAACAACGCTGAGATGTTATTTTATGATTGTTTAGTGTTGTTTGAACCAAATTAACTGATCATCTTGGCGATAAACATTCTTAAATATCATTTCATAACTTCTTGTATGACTATAGCTTTACTGTCACCATGCATAATCATATCATAGCTTCCACTACCCAATACTGAGATATTATTTATGATGTTATTTATTTTCCTTTCTACTTCTTGGTATTTTTCGCATTTTTAAAAATTATTTTTGTGTTTTTTTGTTGTTGCTGTTTTATATTTATTTTTTGAAATACTCCTTTTAAATGTTTGATAAAATTAGGTGCACATATTGTAGATATGTGCTGAAAATTCCACACTGTACCACTAGTACTGTTTCCGGAATAAAGCAAATAATTATTATTATCATACACCATACTATTGAGTGGAATTCGAATGAGAGGCGATAAGTTAGATATGGGCCCAACGGTGACCTGAGGCAAATCAAATGAAGAGAAAATCGAAAGCTTGTCAGCAGACGTGGAGCTAGCTGAAGCGGATGGAAGAGGGATGACTTCAGTGAGATATGAGGTTGATCGCTTGTGTCCTACTGGAACCAGAGGAAGGAATAGTTAGTAATTATAGTGGACCTATACAACATAAATACAGGTGACTAAAATTGTAAGCCTGTCATTTGCGAAGTAATGGCAGTATTATTATTATTGTTCCTTTGGGTTCCTAGTGGAACATAGGGCTTCAACTGCACGCCTCCACTTGCTTCTGTCTTCTGCTGTACTTTTCACCTGGATCCATCTTAGTCAATACTGTTTCAACTCCTCTTCACACGATCTCCTCCATGTCACCCTTGGACATCCCACTCGCCGCTTCCCTTTCGAGTTCCACTTGAGGGCCTGACGCGCGAGGTCACCCAGCTGCCTCCTCAGGGAGTGTGTAATCCATCTCCACTTTCTCCTGCATATTTGTTGGTAAATTTTACCGATTCAAGACTTCCTAATCTACAGATACCCAAGGCAATGGTGACTAAATGAATCTACACCAATCTCTATGTGCATATATTCACTCATTCACATGCTCGTGTGGAGTGGATTACACTGGACGTTGTAAGCGTGTTCTCCGTAAACGCATAGGTGAACACTAACCGGTATGGTTAACAAAAGTGAGCATAGAACGACGAAGTCTTCAATCCGTGAACATATTCTGGAGTCAGGT
>OX235271.1:214410413-214455538 GCA_944472155.2 Trichobilharzia szidati
ACTCTACCTGGTGTTCCTCAGGCAGCTGTTCCTTCTCCTTTTCTGTTTTCCTTCTTCTTATATGACTTGACGCATTCTGAGGAAGCCGATTTTGTTAAGTATGCCGGTGGTCTTACTATTTTTATGCCGCCCAGTTACTTCTTGGTCAGACTTTTCCAAAATGAATAACTTTTTATCAGAAGTTAGTCAATGGTCCTCGTCTAATGGTCTTAAACTAAATCCCTCCTAATGTCAGGTAGTTAATTTCACTTTCAGGTGCAAGCGCGAACTGCATAAACTGGTTAATCAGCACGGTTCCACTGAAGTTAAATACTTCGGATATTTCTTTTAACTTTCTACGTAAGGAAGACATTCTGGTATCGCCCAGTCTCTAATTTCTAAGTGGGTTAATTCTTGTATTCTGCCTATTCTCCTTTACTGTTCCCCCTTAATCTCTCCCTGGTTACTTGAGAAACAGCTTATTATACTGCGAAGAGCACTAAAAGCTGTCAGTAGGATGAGTGGGGTACCGCTAAATCAACTTATGCACACTGTTGTAGGTAGACACTTGGGTTCCTGCAAGAAATTAGCAAATACAATCTTCAGAACACAATATTCAGCGAAGAGACTTTTATCAACGAATTTATTATCAAGCTGTACAATCGTATATATATGGTTTTTAAGAAATTATATCCGGTGAGGGAATTAGATCAAAAGTGTGAATATATGAAATTATATTAGTATGAAATGCAATGAAAATTAAAATGTTTGTGATTATAATCATAGTTAAATGTCAAGTAGCAAAACAGTCAGTGTCATATATAGAATAATACATAAGGTGTAAAGATGTTGGCTAATATCAGACGTTACGTAACAAGGTGTGAAATTTGAGACGATAGAATTCAATATTGTAAAATAAGTTTTGGATTTAGAATGAAAAGTGGGACAAGTGGAAACAATTCAGAGTGAGAATAATAATAATGAGGGAAAGGTACATAGAATAACTAAATAAACAAAATAAATAAATGTCTATCCCTCTACGACCAAGGCAGCAGTAGGGATTTTACATACTTCTTTTGTACACAAAGGTCTGGCTTAAATTCACGAATTGCCAAGGCCTCCGCTGTCCTTAGAAGTCCATAACGAAGAAAACGTGGCAAGTTAGCATGGATTCGGTAGATGATCTTAAATTTATGATCATGGTTGGCAGAGTGACAGGAGTCTATCAGGTGTTCTAGAATAGAGCTTCGCACTCACTTCCTTTCTCCCTTGTAAAACCATGCTGGAATATATTCCCGTATCCGTGTTGAAAGCGTCCTCTGGCTACGGCCAATGTGCCTTGCTCCACAATAGCAGATGAAGTGATAGATGTACATGGAGGCGGCCAGACGGGGGGAGCTTATTTTTTACAGAGATGGAGCACAACTTGCGGCTAGTGAACGTCATTTGTAATTTTGCTACAAAGAACATCTTACTGACCACTATAGAGAGATGGTTTTTGACCGCCTCCATGTGCATCTATCAGTTCACCTGCTCTTGTGGAGCAAGGTATACTGGCCGTAGCCAGAGCCATCAGTAGGATGAGTGGAGTACTGCTGAATCAACTTGTTCATACTGTTGTAGATAGACACACGGGCTCCTGCAAGAAATTAGCAAATATCATCTTGTCAGACACTGAACGTCCTCTCCATACACAACCCTCTTCTTGCATCTTATCCATCAGGCAGAACTAGAATCAAATATGGAAGACTGTATACTCGGAGGACTAAGTGCGAAAGATTTACGATACCTTATTTAGCAGACATTTTCTATGATGAAAAAAGTATAAGACAGGAAATGACCAACTGAGGAACTCTAAGTAAACGGCATTTTCTTTTTTGTCTTCATTGTTACATTGTCGATAATATTTTCACTTGATTTAATTTTACATTCACTTCTTATTAAACAATATTATTAATGCGAATTATTATTAATGTAAATGCCTTATTTCAATTACTGCCCCTGTAATGGCAAGATTAGATGCAATACTGTATTACATGTTCAAAATTCCATATCTATACGAAAAGTACTGTTTCGAACAAATACACTATTATTATTTTGTATTATTATTTCTTCAAGTTACAAGAATTTTAATGTTCTTCCTTTACTCATGTTTTACTATTCTTGTTTCTCATATTTTAATAGCTGAATACTGAGACAAAATGTATTACTTTGTAAAGAGACTGGTCTACCAGACCGACACTGTCATAATCAGTCAGCAGATATCTTCCATATATTCATTGTAAACGTGACAGGGAATAAAAAATCCTGATGCTGTTCGCTGTGTAATAAATACAGAAGGGGATAGTTACCCGGAAATTTGACTATCTATGATGGAATTCACACTAGATCAATATTTTCTTTCCATAATTGAGTATATGAACTAAAAGATCTGAAATTAGAATTGTAATAGTATTGATCTTATCATCACCGGTATTTCTGTTTCAGTCCCTATAACTTCTTAAGAGTATTTTCGTACGTGCTTTCACTTCCTCTTTGCATTGCCTCCTCCATATCACCCTCACCCTGACGACCGACTCGTCGCTTCCCATTCAGCTTCCATTCGAGTGATGGCCTATTTTGTGATGTCACTCACTTGATGGTTTGTTTTCTCAGATTATAACCTATCCACCTCCATTTCTTCCTGCACATTTGTTGCACAACTGGTTCCTGCTGGGTTGGTTCGTCCATTGCCAGACATCCCTCACTGTTGCTGGTTTTTCTGGCCGGCCATCTGATCTTCAGCGAAGTACTGAGCGAAAACAGCTGTTGACGAAGGTCTGAGGTTTGTTCGAAATGCCTTTCGTGACGCGGTGCCAAGTCTCTGATCTGTATAATATCACTGTACGGATAACAACAGTAGAGACAGATTACTAGTGTAATCATTGTCAAGACCTCAAGACTAGACACCAGTTACGAGAATGACAGAAGTAGTATAACATATACTGCGTCAGCAGCTTTAGAAATATTTGCGAGCAATGCTGTATAGGAAGTTTTACGATAAATAGAACTGGTTAGTCAAGCAAAATCATAAAATGTTTCTGTAGTTACAATCAGACAAATACTATGTCATTTTCTCCAAAATTGCACTTTACAAATAAAATACAATAAAGGCACCTTTATATTTCAATTTTATACCACAGGAAAATATCGTTTGCATGTAATGTCGTAGGTAGAAATAAGTGTGGTATAGATTTGGTCGCCAAATTTCATCAACAGCTACTTTCACCTGCTCGATGTTGAAGATCAGATGGCCAATCAGAATGGATCAGTAACAAGAAAATGAGGTGAAGAAACAACCGAGAATCTGTTGCCTAGTAAATATGCAGAAGAAAATAGAGATGAATTCGACGTACACTGAGTGGAAAGTGGGCGTTAGTGGTTCAGTTGTAGAACGCTCGCCACCCACACACGTGGTCTGGGATTCTCTCCACAGCCAACGAACTCCTAAACGTCGCTAATCCGGTAGTAAGACTGTTGAAGAAGGATGATTGGGTGTAAGGTTATATACCCCACTCCGTAAAAATAAAACCACTGCTACCGGAACTTCAGAGCTTTAGCTTGAAGCCTTATATTCCACTCAGAATACAAAGGAATAAAGATATAAAAAAGACAAGTAATAATGGGGGGAGAGTAGATTAACATCACTCTTGAAGTCACACAAAGGAATCCGATTAGGAGACGATGAGTTAAGCATCTACAGGTGACATGGAAGAGATTGTGTAGGAGGGGGAATGGAAGCCCACGAGTTATCATGGAGCCAGCTGAAAAAACATCAGATACAGAAATGAAATAGCGATGCGCTGATAAAGCTCAACATTGCAATAAAAACATAAGGGATGTATCGCACTAGTAATAATAATATATTTCTTTGAATATTCCGTTTATTCTTGATCTTTTTTAATGAACAACACAGAATACTTCATCAAGTGATTCACAGAGTCTTAGAGCATATCTGCATTCAAACAGTTTTAAAAGACTAATTAATTCCTCAAAATTCGTGGCGTCAGTAACTTTTCATGTTTATAAGTAGAACTTTCGTTTCTGAAGCAGTTAGTTACCAGGCCTACTATTATCTTTACCAGACATGCAGTTTTGTCAAAGTTTGATGAATTACTTTGTGGGTACAATGCAGCAGTTTAAAGACAATGCGTTCACCAATCATCTTGATATTAATATGTCTGGCTACTGCAGCAATATTGGGTCCGCTGTGATAGGCACTCTCAAAAAAGGGGCTAAACAACTGTTTAATCCTCGAGTCATCTAATTTATCCTCCAACAATATGTAGTTCACAATTAAATTTTTGACCCACACGTTATAATGCCATCTGTATGTATTTATTATATTTTATCTATTCCCTTAGATGCCGGATGGAACATAGGGCTTCATTTGCACATCTCCATTTCACCCCGCTTTCTGCAGCCGTCCTTAGCCGGCTCCAAGATTACTCATAAACTTTTATTTCCTCTTCACGTGATCTCCTCCTTGTCACCCTTGGATCTACAACTCATCTTTACCCGTTTGGGTTTCACTGGAGCATACAAAGTTTTTATGCAGGGATAACCAACCTGCCTCAGGATAATGACAGCAATTATTCAACTTAAAAGATGATATAAGTATATGTGTGTGAAAATTCTAATTCCATTTTGGAGTTTTCTCAGCTTCTGCAACCACGCACAAGAAGTCGAACATCTCGTTATTTGGCTTTCTCTGTTCGTACATTTCGTCTTTCTTTTGTATCTTTAACTGGATCTATGTGCATTACAATTAGGGATGATTTCATTACCAAAGCACGGAGTCGGCATTTAGAGTTATTTCAAGTACTGCATTCATGTTATTCAACACATAGTAATCAGTATTCTTGAGAACTTGTTATCCAGTAACTAGTGATAAAATTCTCTAAGTAGTTCTATTTTGACTGGATGGAGGATTTCATCATGAGCTGATATCAGTTAGAGAACCACTGGAAAACCAACTGGGAGTACTCAGCAGATGTTTCGTCCTATTTTGGGACTCTTCATCAGTACGCACCCACCGCCAAGTTTTAAATCCAGGACTTTCTGGTTATAAGGCGAGCTCGTAGACCATCAAGACACTGGGACCCGATCCAACGGCCCATGAATTCTAACTTCTGCCAATTCACGACATAGTTGTATCTTGTCAAATGGTTTTCTGTTTCTATGAGTTGTAGTCTCTAATCTTCATTCACGAATCAATTTTCCATCACTCTTCACAACAGAAGTGTAGAAAGAGACTTGTATTTACATCTAATAGTCGACTGAAGGTCAAGAGCCAAGATAAATATAAAGATAGAGAAAGAGAAGATTATTACAGCCTCTTATTGTATGCATAAATCAGGTTTCCATAGTGATGTACTCTAAGAACTTCAAGAAGCATACTGAAGCTTGATTGATGCATTCACTAGAAGGCTACAGTACCACTCATTCTGACTTTGTAACTTGGTTTTTGACCTTCAACTGGATACATCACCTTTTGTTGCATAGTGATGTCAAAATCTTTCCACTCCTACTATTTGTTTTTAAATCAGCTTTGACTTTACAGTTGACTGAGAGGGCCGAAGTGCTGTGCCTCTGTAGACAAGTTTACTGCAAGTACGGACACTTCATGACCGAAGTGGTCTAGCTGATAATGACTTGGCGTTTCAGCTACTCGTTACGGGTCTCAGTGGGAACATCACTTACTAGGAATACAGGTATATCCAGATGATGAGCACGAAAAAGAACGAAATGCGCTTTTTAGATTCTATTGCTAGTCACTATCTACCAAAATACTTCTTTCCACTACATTATAACCTAGCAAACCTTACGCCTCATATATCTGATATCAAACTAAATGAGCTGAACTTACTATACTAGTGCATATTTTATTTTCAAATGACTCAAGTAATCTTCGTATGTTTAATAATTTATTGTGCGTTGACGTTCCTGTAGCATTTTGATTGATTTTGTGAGGTAGGGTCATTAGCCCCACGGCCAACCCAGCCCCTTTACCCGGGCTTGGGACAGCCTAGACAGACAGAGAACTAGTAAACTAAGAGGGGGCCGGAATGGTAACAGCGTGTGAGACGGAATTCCCTCGAAGCACTGAAAACTGACCCAGAAACTGGGACACATGTTCTCACGCCATTATTGCAGAAGGTTTAGAAATAAGGAAAGGTGCTTACCTTGTCAAGATGCCAATGAAGGGCAATCTAGTTATAACTCTGCAAGAACTGGCGTGGAATCATGCTCTTGACCACGCCAAGTGAAATTCTAAAGCGCATCACCCTGAGGAGAATAAAACAATCACTGGATACACAATTTCGCCCATCGGAACAGCCTGGCTGGATTAAGGAAAGGCAAATCATGTGCTGATCAAAGTGTAACTCTACGCACCATTACCATCATCGAACAAAGCACAGAATGGCAGTCAAACCTTAGTCTACCTTAGCTTCATCGACTTCAAGAAGGCCTTCGACAGGCAGCATTGACCAAGAAGTAATTTGGAAACTTCTTAAACGCTACGGCGTGCAGTGCCCAAGTCTTTATCAACCTCACTCAACAGCTGGCTTTGTGACTACACCACCTGTCAGGTCATCCAAGATGGGAAACTCAATGAGGCGTTCGAATTGAGTACACGAGTGAACACAAGGCTGCCTATTGTTACCGATTGAATTCCTAATTGTTGTGGACTGAATTATGCGTCTGACTGTGGCGAGCGAGGAGACAGGAGTGCACTGGACTACCAATGAGAAGATTTTAGAAGATCTGGATTCTGAAGATGATTTATGTCTAATGTCACATAAACTCAAAAACGTACAAGCTAAGACCACCAAATGACAGAAGAGGCATGCAACGAAGACAGGACTGCAAGTGACTATGGAGAAGATGGTGGTGATGAAGATAACCAATCAACACCAACAGAAACACCAACCAGCCCCAATCACCATCAACGGGAGAGATTTGACAGAGGTTACTACCTTCACTTATTCAGCTAGGAAGCATCCTTCCAACCACAGGCAGTCGGAACGGATGAAGACGTCAAATCCAGTCAGGATAGGAAAGGTAAGATACGTCTCCATCAACCTGTTACCAGTTAGGAAATCTTTTTCACTGCGCTCAGTCTGCCAGCCAGCACAAAGAACAAGATTTGGATTTTCAACACAAATTTGAAGTCAGTTAGTGAATCCTTCTATATGAGTCAGAAACTTGCACTGAGTGTCTTGAAAGGGATTTCTAACAGCCTGCTGCAGACATTTATCAATAGCTGCCACCTTCACTGGCTGGTTACGTACTGAAGAGTGAATGGCCAGCTGGCCAGAAATAATTAGCAACAGCAAACTCTGGCAACTAACCTAACCAAGATCCTATCGTTCACTAAATACATAGGAGAAAATGGATATGGATCAAGCATGCGTTGAAGAGGCCGTCAAATGACATTGCGCCTAATGCAGACTATCACCCTAATGGAATCCAAATAGGAAGCGAAGAGTGGGTCGTCAGTGCGAGGGTGATATGGATGAGGTCATGTGACGAAGAGGCTTAGGGATTACGTGCAATCGTGGACCCAGCTGAGGAGGATGGCAGAAAATAGAAGGAAGTGGAGATGTGTTGTTCAAGCCCTATGTTCCACTGGCAACTCAAGGGAATAATAATAATAGGCAATCTTGTAATTTAAGCCTCTCAATATTATGTTTCTATCCTTGACTATGTTTCTCGAAAATCCTCTACGGCATTACATGCATACTTGTAGCAATTTATCATACTGTACTAATTTAACATTTTCATTCATCTCTGTCTGTCTACAATTATTCTGAATTATTTATTATTTGACATGACACATGTCAAGTGATCCACAACGGAAAACTCAGCCAGGCGTTTGTAGTAAACACAGGAGTCAGACAAGGGTGCTTATATCACCAGTGATATTCCTAATTGTGGTGGACTGGATTATGCATCAGACAGTGAGAAACGAGAAGACAGGGATTTCCTGGACCGACCTGAAGAACTTAGAAGACCTGGATTTCGCGCGTGGATGACTTATGTTTGATGTCACACAAAATCGAAGACTTACAAGCGAAAACCGACAAACTGGTCGAAGAAGCAGCAAAGACAGGACTGACTCCATGTGAACAGAGAAAAGATGGAGGTAATGAAAATAACCAACCAACCAACAACAGCAGCAGCAGCAATATCCAGCGCCAATCGCCATCAACGGGAGGGATTTGGAAGAGGTTACTTCATTCACTTATCTAGGGAACATTGTCTCAACTACAGCAGGAGGAACGGACGAGGATGTCAAATCGAGAATCGGGAAGGCAAGAAACACATTCATCAACCTGAAACCAATCTAGAAATCTTCTTCACTCAGCATCAACAACAAAATTCGGATTTTCAATACAAACGTCACGTCAGTCAGTTCTTCTATACGGATCAGAAACTTGGTCAGTGTGTCACAAAGAATATTTCCAACAGCCTGTTACAGACCTTTATCAAGGAGAAAGTGGAGATGGATTGGACACTCGCTGAGGAGGCCGTTGGGTGACATCGCGCGTCAGGTCATAGCTCGAGTGGAACCCGAAAGGGAAGCGGCGAGTGGGACGTCAGTGCAAGGGTGACATGGAGGAGATCGTGTGAGGAGGAGATGAAACAGTATGGACTAACATGGATGCAGATGAAAAGTACAGCAGAAGACAGAAGCAAGTGGAGACGTGCAGTTGAAGCCCTATGTTCCACTAGGAACCCAAGGGAACCATTATAATTATTATTTTATTCGACACATTTGTTTCTCTTGTTGGCTGGAGTATGTTATAATTGTTAGAAAACTAATAAATTTTATTACTCAGGTCCCAAGCAACTGACATTGATATCAGAAAAAAAACTAAGTCAGTCCATTTTATCCGGTTTCATTACTTGTAATCATTTTCTTCTAATTTATTCCTAGCCCATCTTTAAGTGACGTCACAAGACAGGCCCTCGAGAGAAACCCGAACGGCGAGTTGGTCGTCAGTGCCAGACCGACATGGAGACGGTCATGCTTAGAGGACATTAAAGCATGTGGGCAGACGTGGAGCCAGGTGAAAACGTTGGCGGAGAACCTAACGCAATGAAGACACGTGTGGCTGAAGCCCTATGTTCCTCTAGAAACTAAAAGAACACATCTTCATTATTTTCAGAGAGGTGGTAACATGGTAGTTAATTATGCAATAACGACTTTTACTGCCCTATTTAATTTTTGTAAAAAATATGGAATTTCGATTTTAATTACTCTACAGCTTGTTTGGGAAATTATGCTTCAAATAGATGTTTTAATTTGATGAAGTATATCAATTTAAAGCTCATTTAGAAGTCTATAGGTGATGCCTCAGATATTTCAGTCGAGGTGGAACGTCAGCTTGCCAGTTGTTGAACTGGAAGGGATTTCTGTAAATTTATGTAGACAATAATTCACTAAAACTCTTGAAATTCGCCAGTGTTTCAAAAGCGGAATGCTGAGCAACGAGTAACATAGTTTGAGTTCGCATTGAGGTTAATGCGCTCGTAAACCTCACTTAGTTGGTAGTAAGCAGTGTGAGGAAGAAAGTTTAAGCTAGTTAAATTTAGTAATCCTACCTCGTAAAACAGTTTTAACTGTTTAATTCAATTTCAGATTTACCCGTTGACTGATTGGACCGAATTGCACGGTCTCAGGTTGACATGCCGGCTTCTTGTGCAGATGCTTCGACGATGTCTGGGCATGTAATTTGAAGTTAATTGGTGGATAGTGACTATCAGTGGAATCCAGAATGCTCATTTCGTCCTATTTGGGACTCGCCATCAGCTGGATATACCTTCATTCTCCACTGAGTGATAGTGTTCCCACCGAGGCTCGAGCCCAATGCCTATAGTTTCAATCACCAGACATCTTAAATAGAAAAAAATGCTCAATCTGGATTCCACTGTTAGTCACCATCCACCAATTTCGTTCTATTTGCTGTTTTCATGGAATTCTGTGTTTCTGCGACGAATTGTTTTCATGCAATTAAAAATTCCTTAGGCTTAGAACTCTTCATAAGTAATAAGCTTTGTTTCTGTCTAAATAAACAACTCGCAATTTGTAGGTCCATTCACGATGACCATGAGAATAGATATATCTGCCTTACACCTTCCTCCCAGAATCATTTTAGTTATGAGCTCATTTACAGGCCTAATATGTGTAAACACGTTTTTAGTTATACTGTAATTGTGTTCTGTTTTATTTCTGATTATTATAATAGCGGTTTCATTCACTTCTGGATGACATGAAAAACATGTGGATTGACATTAAAGAGATGTTTAGAATTACAGTAAATTATCAAACTAATGAAGAATGAAGCCAGTAGAAGAGTACTTTTACAGTAATAAAAATAATGATAATAATTAGCTTTATTCCAAAACAGTACTTACGATACAATTTGGGATTCTCAGCTTTGCCTACTACTTTGTAAAAGACTCTTTAAACTCACCTCCTTGTATGGCATCAATGGAATCAATGCAAAGCTTGTTTTCCTTAACACCACCAGGAGAGTGCTTCAACAATCTGGAAAAGACCAGTCGCCAATCCTCGACACTTCAAACTGTGCATATCAATTTGAGTGTGTTTGTGGAAGCAAATACATAGGTCGTACAGAAAGGCGATTGTCTACTCGCATGATGGAGCATTTACCAAAATGGTTGAAAACAGCCGATTACAATGTGCCAAAAACCTCAATAACAAAACATCTTCGGGACTATGGATATGATATCGACGCTTTCAAGTCATTCACTGTTATTGTCAGTAGACAAAGAAACAGGAAGATGCTTGCAGTTGTCGGGGAGGCTTGTGCAATTCGAGTTTATAAACCAAGTCTCTGTGCACAAAAGGAGATGGTCGTCACGCTGAATCTACCATGGTAATACGTTTTATTTATTATTCTACCTATTATTATTATCATCATTATTCTTGATTCATTTAAAACTATCTTTTATCAGTGGCATTATCTTAACTCACTTCATCATTATTATTATTGTTATTGTAATTATGACTATTATTACCGATATTACTCTGCTTGCAATTATTGTTAATCCAAATATAAAGGTGCACCATCCTAGTGATGTTAAAACATGCTCTGTATGTAAAACTCGGCCGGGAACAGAACTGATCCAGGAAAAATAAATTATGTATTGACCGAATCTCAACGTGACGCATCATCATCAAACACAGCACAGAATGACAGGCAAATCTCTGCCTCATCTTCAAAAAAATTCAACGGCTGAAGGACTGCAGGGTGCAGTACTACAAACCATTAACAACCTCTATCAACTTCCATATGATGATGCCACATGTCAAATGAACAAAGAAGGAAAGCTCAGTAAAGCAGGAGGAAGATAAGGCTGTCTACTTCCACTAATGATAATTCTGTTTTTGATGGGGTTGGGAACCAAGAAGACAGGCATGTATCCAGTCGAAAAGAAGACTCTACAAGATCTGAATTTCACGGACGTTTTACGCATAATGTCGCAGAAATCTCAATATTTACAAGCAAAACTAACAGGTTGGCAGAAGAGACAGTAGAGGTTGGAACCCAAGTCGACATGGAAGAGATAGAGGTGGTATAGATATCCAACCAACAAAGTTAATCATCTTTCATATACCTTGCGAAATCGTTTCAAATACAGGTGATAAGGATGTGTGTAAAAGGCAGGACTGTGAAAGCAAGACGGCTGTTCATCACCGTGAAATTAATGTGGGAATCTACGACCCTCAACGCAAAGAAAAACATCAAAATTCATAACGTGCATTTCAAATGAGCGCCTCTATGTTATTTAGAGATATGGCGTGGGCTTCATCGAAAACACTTCCATCACCATGCTACAAACTTCCAACATCTGCCTTTGCTTTATAATGAAGGTCAAATAACCGGAGACGATAAGCAACAGGAAAATCTGGCTGTGCGGCGAATCAGCCACGAACCCACTACTTGGCATATACACATAGAAGTAAACTGAAATAGATTGGACAAGCGCTGAGGAAACACTCAGGTGATATCTCACGCTAGCCACATCGTCGAATGGAATACACATGAAGTTCGACGAGTTGAGCATGACTGAGGGATTCAATTGAAGGAGATTTTCTGAATAGAAGCTAAATGCTCTTGAGAGTTTGTATAGCTAGTTAAACAAGACTACTATGGAGATGTGCTTCTGAATCCCGGTGTTCCACTTGGAACCCAAAAAATGAATAATAAATGGGATGAATCGAGAGTACAGCTAGCGCAATGAAGCCGTTTTAAAGTTTCCCCTGAAAAAAGAGAATAGCTGCGAACAGTCTAGCGCTGTATATAAATAATGTTTTATAGAACCGGTGTTTAGTAGCAGACTATACTTTTACTGCAGAAGAAAATTTTTCGAAACCCTAAGAAGTACTTGAGTTAACCTGTATGCTGCTAAACACTTAGTCTGCATAAGAGATAACTCCTAGGACCTACTAAAATTCAATCGATAATCATAGGCCAAAAATATTTTAAAACTTGTGATTTAATAAGTGTATAAGTTTCTGGTTTCATGAGACTTCGATGTTTTTATTTTGAAAACCTCTCAGAGAGAAGAATCAAGATGAAACGGGCATTCTGCTAAGTGCCTGCAGCCTATTAGTCTTGAAGTTTCTTCATAGCTGATGCCAAAGACCCCACCCTGGATCTATCCCAATACCGGTAGGCTTAAAAGCAAGCTTGTTACTAGTGAGTTAAAATCCAATTCCTACATATTCGCAGCACAGTCACACCACCACCTAATTACACCGGCAATTATCCCTCCTCACAGCTAATTTTATGCCATTTCGTCATAGAATCAAGTCCAGCGTCAGTCGTTATTCTTGACACAGATTTCTCGAAGTGTTACTCCGACATCCGTTATCCTTTCGATCGATAAAGTTAAGTGTCAGACTTGATAATCATTAGCTGAACTGCGTGGTGGCAGAGTTATATCACGGATTAGTCGCAATTTCTGGAAAGCAACCCATTGACTGGAATAAAACTCTTTTACACAGTGTTACTTAACAGTCTCATTTCCAGTTTCCAGAAGTCTTTCACGCTCACATTATTGGAATGTCTGAAAATTAGATGAAGACCCAATAGTGACTTTCTAATTTCACAAGAAATCTACATAAATCTTTATATAAGTTATTAATATCAACATGATAATATATGCATGAATAATGTTCAGATATAAATCATTTATTCCAATGAAATAGGCATGCATAAATGAATGTCATAAATGAAATATATGAGACTGCTTTGTTGGCTTTCTTTTTCTTCGTCTTCTTCCACTAATGACTTTGACAAGAACTGCAGTAAAGTAGAATTCATGAAAGTAGAACTCGTTCACTCTATTCTACACCACCCACCCACCCATCCATAACTGAACTGTAGTCATCAGATTTTTCACTAATCATATCACTCCGATTAGACATTAGATTTGACAGCAAAACAGGGTGTGTGTTTTTTTTGTTCTTCTAACATTTAATTAGAATAGAGGCATAGAGAGAATGACAGTTACTGATCAATAATAATAATCACTTAGTCTCTGGAAATAAAAGAGATTTTCTAGTCTGAGATTTCCATGGCTTGATATTTTATCTGATTGACTTTTATGGCTCACGCAAACATTCCTGTAGTAGGAATTAATGATGAGATGAATTTGTGTACCTGGAAATTTTTTCTACATTTATCTAGTGTACTGTAGAAATTGAAATGTCTATTGGAGAAATATCTGGTGCGAAAATACCTCAATAGACAAATATACGAACAGATAAAAGGAACTTCAATTGAATTTAAGATTTTCCTGTCGACTGATTGGACCAAAGTGCTCGGTCAAGTGCTCGTCAAGTTGAGATTCGACCCATATATGATTTACTTTTACTGGATCAGTTCTGTTCGCTGCCGAGTTTTGTATCCAGAGCATGTTTTAAACTTGCTAAGAGGGTGCACCTTAATATTTGGATTCAAGTGGATAGCTCTAATGTAGGCTTAGTTTAACAGCTGAGAGTTTCTTTCAATATGGAGGCAACTTTTCTTCTTTCAGAACGTTCAACCGTAGTGGCGGGAAAATTTCTGCTTAAGGTTTTAGGTCCATTTTCACTGTGTGTGTGGTTTTTTTGTTATTCCTTTACGTTCCGAGTGGAAAAAGTGGAACAAGGTAGAGCTCTAAAGTATCAGTAGCAGTGGTTTTATATTTTTACTGGTTAGGGTTGCTAGCCTCATACGCCTTCTCTTTATCGGTGTTACTACTGGCATAGGCTTAGGAGTGCGTTGTCCGAGGATCAAACCTCGGTGCTGGATTTGCCTGCATTCTCCAGTGAGTGATGATGCAGGCACATCCAGCTGGCAGACGAGTCCCAAATAGGACGAAATGCGCATCCTGGATTCCACTGCTAGTCACCATCCACCAATCAGATAAAAGGAACACCAATGAGATCGCTCCTTATCAGGATTAATAGATGAAGCCGTTACGCAAAAATTAGAATTAATATCTTTACCTACCCTAGTTAAACCAGTAGTCTTGGAACGTTACGTTGATGATACATTTGCAATAATTAAAAGAAATGATTCGGAATATACCCATCAATTAATAAACAATATATTTGAAGACATCAAATTCACAAGAGAAGAAGAATTTGACAACAAAATCCCATATTTAGATGTCTTAATCAAGAGAACTAACACAAGTATATAGAAAATCAACGCACACATAGATCAAATACTCAAGTATAGTAGTAATAACCTAATTACCCACAAAAGAAACTGTGTGCATACATTGTCTGAAAAAGTTCAAACACACTGTAGCATTACTGCAGTATTAAAGAGAATGAAAGAAAAATATCTACTAACCGTCTTCAAAAGGAATAGATATCCTCATAATTTCATCAAAAAGTATTTAAAATAATAATAATTTGCTTTATTCCAGAAACAGTACTACTGATATAGTATGGAATTTTCAGCACATAGCTACGATATTTGCATCTAATTTTATCAAACATTTAAAAGGAGTATTTCAAAAAAATAAGTATAAAGACAACAACAGCAAAAAAATACAAACAGGAAAAACAAAATAATTTTTTAAAAAGTGCAAAAAATATCAAGAAGTAGAAAGGAAAATGAACATCATTTAATAATATCTCAGTATTGGGTAGTGGAAGCTATGATATGTTTAAGCGTGGTGACTGTAAAGCTATAATCATACAAGAAGTTATGAAACGATATTAAAGAAAGTTTGTCACCAAGTTGATCAGTTAATTTGGTTGAAACAACACTAAACACTCATAAAATAACATTTCAGGGTTGTTGTTTTTTTATCAGGTATAATGCGGTGTTTGTTGTAGTATTGTGAGTAATCCTGCATAATACAAAATATTTTAAGGTGGTGGCAATGGCGTTCACAACCAATGATTGTCAGTTTAATATTGCCGAAAAGTATAGAAAGTAAGAGAAAACAACCACAAAACAAATAATTACATGATGGTTAATGACAGGACAATTTTGTAATACTCATAGTGCCAATATAGTCGGAACCAGTAGATACACAAAAGAAGGAATAGAATAAAGTACAAAAACGTAAGCCAATGTTGATAATTTAGGTAGCTAAGTATGTTTAAGAAGGAGTTCACAACATCAACAAGACATCATCATCAAAGACAACAAGAAAATTCATCCTACCATATATCAGAAAAAATATCTCTGAAATAACAGATAGAATATTGAAACCGTTTGAAATAGATATAGCACACAAGCCAGCCAGTACAATCACTTCATTTGATATTGTGCAAACTGAAAGATCCAACAGAAAAAGAAGACAAAATTAATATCATTTACAAAATAAACTGTATGAACTGTAACAGACATTACATCGGTCATAGTTGGCGTCCCCTTCGAATCCGAATCCAAGAACACAAATTACCTGTAAAAAAGACGTGATATATATTCTTTCACATCAATGCATGTAGATAATTATGGACATCGATTTGATTGGGATAATGTCGAAATCTTAGACAGAGGAAAAAACAAAAGTGCAGCCAGGTAATTCCAAGAAGCCTGGTACTCCAGCGAATCAACCAGCGACTAACAAACACTTTAACATATAGACCAAATCTACCAACTAATAAAAAAGTAAATCATGTGACGAGAAAATTCGAAATCCAAGTCAATAAAAAATGATCACTACATATGCCGATCGACTATCTGTCACGGAGATGGTTTCCAGGAGATACAATTATATCATTCATGGAGAATTAAAAATGAGTTCATTTTATGCTAAGACTTGCACTGAAGATGTTATCCAGAAGGATGACGAAAGGCCCGCAATTTAACCAACCAGCTCAGAGAACACAACAAATTTCAAACCTCATTGTAATTTATTTCTGAAATGGCTATAAACAATTCTTTTGTCTTATAGTTTTTCGACTTATAATCTGCAAAAACAGGGTAGCATTGAACCGATTAGGTGATAACATTGTTTCCGGTACCTACAGTAGCATTACAACCTACCTTAACTCTAATGACTAACTATTAAGGTTAATTTTTGTAATAAAGCAAGGATAGCAGTTTGCGCAGAATAAAATGGTACCATCACTGTTTATATCGTTGGCTTCTTATCAGCTGCTTACAGGCCAAAGTCATTATCAAGTATATCTACAGAAACAATTTTAACATACTTGCACAGAGTTCATTTTAAACAAAAATCAATCAATATATGCATACACTAATATATATATATATATAATATTAAACATTGCGAACAGTTATGATCATACACAATGGAAACTTTTGAAGTTATGTAGTCAGATGAAAAAGAGGAGAAAATATCCAGTTACCAGAGCAAAGAAAGACTGATAATCACTTCTTTCTGGACGCACAAATCAGGTTTCAGGCGCTTGATGGAGATTGCTTCAGAAAACTTCAGGAGAATTGAGCTCTTTTGCCTTTTGATAATTTTGAACGATTTTGCGACGTCCAACTCATGACGCGTGTCAAGAAGATTCCTGGCCGAATTATATGAACAAAGTTAGAAAGTTGTGTGAGTAGTGCCTTGATATGACTATTCGCAGCAATGAACTGTGCTCGAAAGGTGTTCATCAGTAAATATTACTGTAAAACAGCACTGTGAGACTTTATCAAAATAAATTTTACTCATAATGGAATTATACTCTACCACACTGCACAAATTCTTTTCTTATATAAGTGCTGTGTGTGGCTTTCACTTCCAGCATCGGTGTATACGTCAGTGAATTAAGGTAACAGGCAATAATGTGAAAGGAAGTATATATGCCCTTCATTCTACCCCTAAGAATACATCCGTGCCCACCTGAGTGCCCACCATAACAATCGATCAACCTAAATTACTACTATATTATGTTTTCCTTACACTTTGACTGGCATATGTCCATTGCAATTGATTCGCTGCCATAACAATCACCCCGTTTTATGGCTGCCGACAAACTTCCATTTGATCCTCACTGAATCTTCTCCTGGCCGCTCCTGAAGATTTTACTAGTAACTCCCCATTCACGTTCCATTTCATGGTCTTCTCAGAAGTTGAATGGCTCACAGAACAGCCAGAGTTATTCACTGCTTATAGCCTCTTATTGTCTGATCTTTATTGTCGACTGAAAGGAGCTGTTGATGTAGCTCTACAGCTTGAAAATAACTCCTCATCCCTGAGGGTCTTCTAAATATTTCATTCAAAAATTAAGTTGTTTTAGTTACCAACATCATAATCATCACATGAATCATCTGTTTCAAGAGGAATTTCTTCACAAAACCACAATTAGTTAAAGAAAGACTGAAAACCAATGATCACTGGACAAATGTTTCACCTTGTCATCCAGATTATTCAGCAGATGCACCCTCAATCACACTAAGGCATGAATCCAGGACCTTCAGACTACAAGGTGATCGTAAATATTATTCATTCACTTGGTAGTGTGCACTCGAGTTACTTAAGAATTCCAATTCGTATTAATTCATGGCATATATATATGTATAAGGGTTGTTAGCAAATGTAAGTTCCCAATGCTTATGACAGCTAATAAAAAGGGGTGCATTACGATCGATTACTGGCCGCTTCTGAACAGATATTATCCAATTCTGTTGTACCAAAAAGCAGAACGGTGAGGAATGTGATATACCTAAATAAAAGATAATAATTGTGGAACGACAGAAGGCAAGGACCAGGCAACAGATGGTTCATTGTGATAATCAAGAGGTATTTATAGATTTTTATGTACATTATTGTTGGCGGAGAAGCAGCCTCCTCTGATTGGTTGTTTTCTTGCTCAAGGTTATTTTTTACTGCTTGTGACAGTTTCTCAGAAAATTAAGCCATACATCTGCAAATCCTACTTGCACACGTTAAGTCTGCTGTGATTGGTTGGTGAGTTCCTCAAGGTTAATCTTTGTTAATGGGTTTTTTTCTCGTGACCCCGATTCGGGACTCAAACATTGACGTAAATTGCTGTCTACAATTTTGCCTTGTAGCTAACTCTCATCACAGTTGTATTCTATTCAAGTATAAATAACTTTGATGTTAAGACAAGCACTCCATCGCCAAACTCTACCTATATAGTTACGCAGAGTAATTTCAGCCACCTTTAAATAAATCTACCATTAGTGAGGATTTAGGAAACTTGATAATCTTTCGGCTTTGAAAGATAATCACACAAAGTGTGAATGTGACCTTTTTTATTTTTTTGAAGTTCCCTTGACTTTTGGGTTGATTTCCCCCACATTCAGCCTTGCCACTTTCTCGGGCTTAGAAATGGCCTGTAAATTAGCCAGTTTTCAACACTGATGTCAAGTGAGCGCTTTATTACGATTCAAAGACTTGGCAAGCGCATCCTGAAAAGTATTTCCAACCGGGTGCAGACTTTCGTCAACAGATCCCTCCACTCCATCCTGAAGAATAGATGGCTGGACAGAAATGATTAGCTACAAGGATCTCTGAGAGCCAGTGAACTAACTATGAACTAATAAACCAGAATTTATAATAAAGAAAATGGACATAAATATTGGGAACACACTAAGGAGGCTATTCAGTCACATTGTAAGCCATGGCCTCAAATGGAACCTGAAAAGGAAAAATAGAGTTTGGTATGTTTCCGAAGGTGAAATGGAGGAGAACTGATAGGTAAATCTGAAGCCAGCTAAATAAGAGTGCAGAGAGTGTTACAACTGGAAACTAAGGGAATAATAATAATGTCTTAGATTTTCTTTTGTTATTGATTTTTTAGCCACAATACGCACTCCTTATTTTTGTATGCACTGATATTCTGATGTAGTATTCCGTGAGAAACCGGTGTTCCTGGGAATTCTGACATTTAATACACTTATAAAAGAAAAGAAGGCGTTCAGCGAAGAGACTTATTTCGGCGAATTCATTCACTGAGCTGTACAATCGCATTAATATACAGTTTTGTTTGTGTGTGTGTGCATTCGATTTATAAAGTTTAGATAATTATGTAATATAATTATTTTTTGGCTTGGAAACAAACATTAAGATGGAAAATAAAATAGAATTGATTAAGTGAGTAGAAATCAGATTGGCAGCAGTGTTAACGAGTGGTGTTTAAAATCAAATAAGGTTGGGGTTAGAGAATAATACAGTTGAAAATAAGTAAGTTGATCGGATGACGTAACGCAGTTGACTAGAAATTGGACGTGGGTCAAGTTAGTAACATTGTTTATGAGGGTAGAGATTAAAAAAGGGTGGGGTAGAGAATAATATAAGTGAAGATGTGAAATAACAAAATGCAAGAGACAAAATAATACAGTTAGTAAGACTGAAATTAAGAAAGATTACGTCCATTGTAGATTTAATGAGTGAACGAATTTCTTTTGTATGCAGAGTTCAGGAATTGCCATTGCTTCTGCGATATGGAGAAGTTTGATCCGTACACTTTTGGCAAGATTGCCTTATATTCTGTAGATAACTTCGAAGTTTATTTCTGGTTTTGACTTGGTGTCCAGAGTCGATCAAATGTTCAAGGATCGAGCTGCGTGGGCATCGGTTTTCTCCTTTATGAAACCATGAAGGTAAATGTTCGTTGACGCGTTTGGATAGCGAACGCTGAGTACGGCCGATATACCTGGCTCCACACGAGCAGGTGAATCGGTAGATGCACATAGATGAGGCCAACAGCGGTAGCTTATCCTTCACGTTCATGCGAATCATTAGTCTCATGGAGAACGTCAGTCGTAATTCAGCTGCAAAGAAGATTTTCTTCAATGAGCGGAAGAGGCGATTTCCCAGTATTTCTGTAGAATGGTCTCCATTGAACTGTAGATTAATATACAGAAGTCTTTTTGGAGCACTGGGTGTGGGCGGCTTCTCTGGTCTTGGTTTCATTGATTTTGTGATAAATCTTCCTGGATAGACATTTTCAAGGAGGATTTTCTTGAGAGTGTTCATTTCATCTTCTATGGCGTTTAGGCTGCAAATTCTACGTATTCTGTGGCTTAATGAACGGATTAGGTTTCGTTTAGTATATAGAGGCACCCTACACTAATTAAAAACTATGTTCTTAATGAGTTTAAGAATTATGTAAATATATAAATGAATGAATGTATTGATGAAATCATTTCATTAAACCGCCTGAAAACTGTTTTCTTTTTTGTTTATTTATGGAGGCTTAGATAGAAATTTCTTAACCTTAAAATAAATTCTTATCGGCTTAGTTTGTTTGTTTGTTTGTTTATTTGTTACCATACCAACTGGCGGGAAGTTGAATAATAATTTGATAGGAATTATTTAGGGTAATTAAATGTGAACTTATCAAAAGATTACTTATTGATGAGCGCTTTCTTTTTCTCATGATTCAGTCCACTATTCTAATTTCTAACCACGAAAATGATATTTTAAATTCATTACATGACATCACTTAAATGCCGCCTTTTATCCATGGGTGAAGAGACTAGAAACATCTAGTATGTCCTGCTTTGTTTATTTCGGATAACGGCACATCGCAATATACTTGTTATCTAATAGAGTAATTAATATAAGAAGCTGTTTTGCTATTCAGCGTAGGCTGGATGAAAATTAACCGACTTGAAACTGCTTTCAACACTTTATCAATAAATAACATTTTGTATTTCCGGAATAAATTTAGGATAATACTAGATGCGATGTTCTGTTCTTATGTATTAAACACATATAGAGAGACAGAGTAAAACATTTATAATTAATCGTTTTAAAATATGTGTGAACTGAAGAAATCATTATGTAATGTTTTGAAGCACCGTATATGTATTACTGAATGTCTGATTGTCACGACTAGTATGCACATAAAGTTTGAAATGATTCTGCTTTGTTTTACAAATCTACCTTTAAAACATTCCTATATTTGTTCCCCTTATGAATTTGGATAAAGAAAGAAACACTAAAGAAAGGAGTTCCTTCAGGTGAACATAGAGAAAACAGATGTAGGTGATGAAGATTCCTGGACAACAGCAACAGCAGCGATAACAACAGACAACAATCAGCAGAAATGAGAGAAATGTGGAATGAGCAACCTCCTTTACCTACCTAACTACCTGGGAATCATCGTTTCAACTACAAGCGGACGGAACTGATGAGGATACCAAAGCGAGAATCATCGGGAAAGCAAGGCAAGTTTTCATTTCTCTCAAGTTTGTATGGAGATTAACAGCACTCAGCATGAAAAATAAGATCCGGACTTTCAACTCCAATGTGAAATTAGTGCTTCTTTATGGATCAGAGGCTTAGCGCCGCGCTGCGTCATGACGGGCACTCCGACCGAATTGCAGACCTTCATCAACAGCTGTCTTCACTCAATGATAATAATAATAATAATTTGCTTTATTCCAAAACAGTACTTGTGATACAGAATGAAATTCTCAGCATTTTTTACTAAAGTATTGCATCCAATTATTACATTATCAATAAATAGTAGAATTCTACATAGATTAAGGAAATCTCAGGTCATTATGACAACAACATATTGGCATGTCGGTAGCAAAGGTAAAGCTGAACAGTGTTTGAAAGGTGTTACAAAAGTAGGAGCTGTCATATTTACTGGCGTAAACGGAAGAAAGAAACAAAGTAGCACATAATGGAAAAAAGAGAAAAAAGAGAGAAAAGGAAAAGAAAGAAAGAAAATGTTGTACCTATAAATGATATGAGTTGGAAAGACGAGATCCAGTTGTTCTACTGACTATTTAATGAATTATAGGTGTCACGCCTAATGCTTTCTTTATCGCACAGAACACGAGCTAAGTAGGGTATGGTTGAGTTTTTGTACTTGCTGGTGTGAGCATATAGTTTCCTACATAGACTTCTGGTTTCGCCCGATGAGATACAAGGGGAGAGTTGTGAGTGAAGAGGGTGGTGTGAGTTAGATAAAATGGATTTGACCCACTTTTCACATGAGTCCATGTGCCTGTCAACCAGAATATTAACCAACTGGTTAAGTGGCACATTGCTTACCCTGATGACAACCTTTAACATCCTACGTAATGATATGATATAGTCCTTCTTCAGTAGCCCGGGAAAAACTGAGGGGGAACAATAGAGAATAATAGGCAGAATGCGAGAGTTAACGAATTGTAGGAGTAAGGGTTGGGTTATACCAGGATGTCTTAACTTCTTGATGTAGAAGGTAAGAGGGAATATTTTCTTAGAAATCACTAAGATATGAGACGACCAGAAGAGATCAGTAGATAGAATGACGCCTAGGTATGTAATTTCCGATTTGGTTCCTATTTCAGTGCCGTCAATACTACTCAAGACCATATGGCCGGCCGGAAAAGATCAGCAATAGTGAGGGATCTTTGGCAATGAGCGAACCAACCCGGAAGGAACCAACTGTGCAAGAAATTTGCAAGAAGAAACGGAGGTGGATTGGCCATACTGTGAGGAAACAAACAGCCAAGTGATATGACACACCAGGACATCACTCTCGAGTGGGATCCGAATGCGAAGCGGCGGGTTGGTTGGTCTTCAGTAGGAGAGTGACACGGAAAAGGTTATGAGAAGGGGAGATGAGAGCGTATGGGCAGACGTGGAGCCAGGTGATGAAAACGTTGGCAGAGAACTGGACGCAATGGAGACGTGCAGCTGAAGCCCTATGTTCCTCTAGGGATTAAAGGAAACAATAGTAAGAAGAACAATAACAAGAATTTGTGCTGAGTAAGAGGAAACCATTGATACCAAATTGAAGTAGGCGCTGAAGATGTCGCCTAGTTGGGCAATGAAAGCTTTGCGAAGAAATTATTCAACTCACAGAACTCAACTACATCAAAAAAGACGATACCATCAGATAAGAGAACAGACAGTCACACCAAAAAAATTACCTGTCTTGTCTAAGGAAATTACTATTTTGTCTTCTTTTTTTTCATTCGCCTTCATCTAATCCGGCATTAAAGTAGGAGATAACATGAGTTGACAATTAGGGAAAAAACAAGGAATTAAAAAACACCTTCCCATCCACGTGAAATTAACTAGTGAAGGAACATAATTTGGGAACAATGAAAGAAAGATACTTTATCCAGTAATTTACTGGCTGTATAACAGAATGTCAGTGTTCAGACAAACGCCATACGCTTTAATCTGTCTGATAAAAGGGCTTTATTGCATTCTTTCGACCATATGTACATATATATATATATATGTATATGTAATTATATCTTTTACCGGAAGTGTTTTTGTTAGAGACAGATTGAAGAACTATTTCATTCAGTTAATTATTAAAACTGGATATTTATAACTCCATTAAAGTAACAGCAATTTAGCCTACCATTTAAAAGATGAATTGAAAAGTTTTATAAAAGAGTAACTAAAAATAGCGACAGTACTTAATATTCTAACAATTATTATTATCACTAGCTCCGGGTTAAGTATGGGGCTTCAGAAGCATGTCATCATTTCATTCTGCTCTGAGAATTCTGTTTTAACTGACTCCATGATCTCTGATGAGTTTTCATCCCCTTTCCCTTGAAGATCCTTCTCATGCCATCGTTAGACGCCCAACTCATTGGGTTTTACCTGCTAGTATGCCTGGCTCGTGAATTTGTCCAAGGGTATTTTCAACCTGTGTCTAATTTGTTTCTTTTTCTTTTTGTATATTTAAGGTTAGTAGGAATGTGATAAATAATTTTAAATGCAGTATAAACGTCACCCTTATGCTCACTATCTACAAGGTGTGCTAAAATAGAGCTACGAATAGATCTTGTTTGTCCCTTGCTTAACAGTGCTGGATGATGTTCGGAAATACGATGATGAACCTGCCTGATTTTACACCCGATGTAGCTGGCTCCGCAGCTGCAGTCAAACTGGTAGATACACATAGATGAGGCAAATTTAGGTAGTTTATCCTTATTTTTGAAGAATGCAGTTAAAAGAGCATATTATGCAGCAGAAGTAGGTTGTCTCTTCACAACCACCCGTATACTACGTTCAAGAAATAAGGATAAACTACCTGAATTTGTCTTCTCTATGTGTATCTACCAGTTTGACTGCAGCTGCAGAGCCAGCTACATCAGGTGTAAAATCAGGCAGGTTCATCATCGTATTTCCGAACATCATCCAGCACGGTTAAGCAAGGGACAAACAAGATCTATTCATAGCTCTATTTTAGCACACCTTGTATATAGTGAGCATAAGGTTGACGTTAATTCTGCATTTGTATATTTGTTTAGCAGAGAATTGTAAACTGTTTCGGTGGCAGATCCCTAGTCGTTTATCGTTTCAGGCCAACCACCTAATTTTCTCTATCAATTCAGTGAAGGCGTATGCTAATAAACGTCTTCAGCAGGGTGTCAGAAATACTTTTATTAACACGCTCGTCAAGTCACTGATCTGTATAGAAACACTAACTTGACATTATTCCATAAAATATGGATCTTCCTCCTTATATGCTGAGTGCATCAGGTCTCTACACAAGTTTTCAGAGTAATAAACGCCTATCTTACATTGACATCTACATCTCTCCCTAGGTCAGATGAGTGAAAGAGGCAACCCGTTTTAAATTTTCCTCACTGATGGTGATTTGTACTTATTGCTGTTGGTCACTAGGTATCCTTATCATATCTGTGTTTTTTTCTATGTTCGCTTGAAGTGCTGTCTTTGATGTCTCTTCAGTCATCTTGTAGATCTTTGAGGTTTTGAGAAATTAGACGTAAATGTATACATACATATACGCAGCTCAGCAGAATGTTCACGGTTAAACGTGTGTGTGATAGCAGCATAAAAAACTAAGAGGTACTGTCTGAATGTCTCTGGTTTTATCAAAGATGGCGAATATCTCATTCTTGTTTCATCTAATGTAATGACATGTTGTCAGTGGTTGTTTTCAAGGAAGAGGCGCCTCTATACCTATTCCACAGTGATGTCTACAAAAATCTTCACTGAATAAAGATTAGGAAACAGGCATAAAATGAACTCACACGAAAAACTTGGAGGATCTGGACTTCTCCGATGATATATGTCTGATGTCCCACAAACTGGAAGATATGCAAGTTAAAAGCAACAAGTTCGCAGAAGAGGAAACATCAAAGATAGGAGAGACTTCAGGTGAACATAGAGGAAACAGAGGTGATGAAGATTCCTGGCCAACACCACCAACAGCAACAGCCACAGCAAAAACAGACAACAATCAGCATAAATGGGAGGAACCTGAAAGAAACAACCTCAAGTCACCTACCTACCTGGGAAGCATCGTTTCAACTAAAGGTGGTGGAAGTGATGAGGATATCAAAGCGAGGATCGGGGAAGCCATGCAAGCTTTCACTACTCTCATGTCTGTGTGGAGGTCAACAGCACTCAGCATCAAAAATAAGATCCAGATTTCCAACTCCAATGTGAAGTCAGTGCTACTTACTACACGGATCAGAGACTTGGCGCGTCACAAAGAGCACCTCAAACAAACTACAGACCTTCATTAAAAGTTGTCTTCGCTCAATACTCAAGATCAGATGGCCAGATAAGATCAGCCACAGAGGTCTGTGGGAGCGAACCAACCAGGAACCGACTGTGAAACAAATAGGCAGGAATAAATGGAGGTGGGTTGACTGGCCATACTCTTAGGAAACCATCAAGTGACATCACTAGACAAGCCATTGCTCGAGTGGAACCCGACTGAATGGGAAGCGGCGAGTTGGTCGTCAGTGCAAGGGTGACATGGAGGAGGTCATGTGAAGAGGAGATGAGAGCGTGTGGACAGACTTGGAGCCAGGTGAAAACTTTAGCAGAGAACCAAACTCAATGAAGACGCGCGGTTGAAGCCCTATGTTCCTCTAGGAATTAAAGGAAACATTAATAATAATATTTTAGAATACACAAAGCAGTTAAAGTGGGTTAGGAGTGAAGAAACGTGTCATTGGCTTGATGAACACATTGGTACAGCTTGGCGAAACGGTGAAGTTGGATGCATTCAGACGTTTGTGAATATTGGCATTACTTTTCGGTGTTGCGAAACATACTAAAACAGCAGAGAGCAAGACACGGAAGCAAAGGTGTATTTTTCATGGATCAAACCGCTGTTTATATAAATACAGTTTATACTCTTTAACTAATCAGTGAGCAAGGGATTTTGGCTTACATTCAATGACATGAAGTAGAATGTTCAAATATGCATAGTATTCTGTTGCTAACGCAGTATTGAACTGTGGGAATATGTGAGAATTATATTCCATTGGAATATATTGTCCTTATCACACCATCACAATACCAGTATGCCTTTGGTCATCAGATTTTAAAGAGATCTATTGGAAATTCATGCTGTGTTCTTCTAATGCACTATTTCAGGATCACATATCAAAGTTAGGAAGATAGCAAGTGATAGCATGTGATTAGAATTAAATTGGTGGGTGGTGACTAGCAGTTGAATCCAGTATGTGCATTTCGTCATATATGGGACTCGTCATATGGACGCACCTGCAATCCTGCATGACAACCTGAGATCGAGCACTTCGGTCCAGTCAATCGACGGAACAGTGGATAACGCTTCGGGGTTTGAAACTATGGTCACTAGGTTGATCACTCACTGAGGAATGCAGGTACATCCAGATAGCAGACGAGTACAAAGCAGGACGAAACGCGCATCGTGGATTCCATGGCTACTCACCATCCACCAATTATGAAGTGTTACAATTGTTTACAATTAACAGTGAAGTGATTACTAGTTTTATTTTTAAAAAATTATCTAAAATTAAGAGACTATTAAAGAAGCAAATCGGATACAAAATGTGACCTATTCGCTTTGTTATTTTAATTCTCCGAATTTGTCTGGAAAATGTGGGATTAATTTACCATAACAAAAGTTAAAAGTACTAATTTTAGTTGCACTGGGATTTCTTTAGAAGTACGCTTATTTTTCACTTGGTTTTCAGTGTTTTCTGAAAATATTTGGTTAAATGTTTAGTATGTAAGACTGTCCTACCCTTGGAAATATTATATTATTATTATTATTTTTCCTTGCTGCCCGGCTGCAACACATGGCTTTAGCAGCACATCTGTATTTAACTCAATTCTCTAGTGGCACTTTCAGGTATCTGCGGGACTGATCACAACAGTTAATTTATTCTCCACTTGATGTTAACCATGTAATCCTCTGACTTGTGGTGAGATCGTCACTTCCCAATAGGTTTCTGTTTGATAGCTTGTCTGGCGTACAACCTAACTCAACTGTAATTCCATATTAGTTTGTTTATTAGACGTATAACACAGTGAAACAGTATTATTTACTGGATGACGCCGTTTTGAACAAAAATTTATTGTTCATATTCATTTCATCAATTATAATCACACGACTTCAAAACCTGAGTTTTATAGTTTTCTTTGTCTTCTTCTATTTGTCGTCGTAGGGGTAGTAGGATTTTCCAGATATCTGGGACAAGGGTTGAATCATTCTTATTACATGTATTTGCAGCTGATTCGATAAACAAAGCTTCTGTTATCAATCTCTCCCTGCACCTTGTTACATTAGATTTTAAAACTGTCATCCTATCGAATGATTTTGTGTAACTGCATGTAGTGAATGCTATAGCTGAACTATTCTCTAGATTTCTTATCTTATTCGGGTCAACTAATCTAGATTTTTCTGCCAGGTTTTTATGCCCCGCTAGTGTGACTGCACCTGTTCTACTACTCTGACCTATGTATTCGACCGGACAGTCACAGCAACAGGGTATTAGATAAACTAAATTGTTTTGTTTTATTGTCTCCATAGGATTGATTTTTTAATTGACAAAGCTTGTTTCTAATTAAGTCTGTGGGTGGTTTGAATGCCAGATACTTTTACTCCTACCTGCCTTGTTAAGAATTCTGCGTAAGGTTTCCGAGGTTCCTTCCTTGTATGGAAGTGCTACTGTGGTGAGAGCTGTCTACTAGCCAAATTGGTAGACAGTAATTGACGTCAATGTTTACGTTCTCAAAATTAGTCGTGAGAAAATATGAACAAGACTGATTCAAAAACCGACCACAGCAGACTTTGCGTAGGTGGATACAGTTAACATATAGATGATCTGACATTCAAGAAACAGTCACAAAGAGATGAAAGATTAATTTTAAGTGAGAAACAACCAATCAGAAGACTGTATTTGTTTGCCTAACTAATCTATAATAATGTACATGAAAATATATGAATATGCTTTGATTTCCTTAATAAACGATCTGTTGCCTGGCCCTTGTCTTCTGTTGTTACACTGCTGATGATTTAGATTCCTGATTGTTGATGTTGTCTTGCGCATGTTTGACATGCATGTCGTCATTAATATTCCTACTATTATCATTACTACTATTATCACTATCACTGCTATCGCTATTATTTTTTTTACATTTCCCTACATACTTTTTGACTAATTTATTAGGGTAATTATTAAGTTTCAAAGGTTATCTTATATGCCTCACTTCCAGTCTTAGATTTTCCTTGGTACTACTTAGTTTTTATGCTCTATTATTTAAACATTTCACCAATCCTATTTTCACTGACATTGGACGGGATGATTTGAAGTTCAAATATCTATTTTAAGTATGCGCTGAAGATGTCGCCCAGTAGGGCGATGATAGCTTCAGGGATAAACGGTCAGTCAGATTTTGATCACCTGTTCATCTATCTATGGTTTAAATTTCCGTTAATGTGTAAACGGAATATACTCTGTGTTTTGGAGAATAAACGTTTTCGTTGTCATCGAGGTTATACTAGTCAAATCAGACTTCGGTCTCCATCTCAATATTGGGAATATTTCCCAGTCGTCGGCTGGAGATAGTGTAGTGTCTGAAGGCACATTGTAATCAAGACAGACAATAACCAACACATCACTAACACTCTGTTACAACATATTTTAACCGTTAAGCAAGTACTGTTTGAACTAAACATATGTCTACTTTGTCGCCGACATCTATCGCGTGACAGGCGACTGAACTATAAAAGACTTTTCAACCTTTCAGCCATAAGTTCCTCGGAATCTGCTTAGATATGCAGTCACAAATGTACCTTTAGCTTTGTCCTATATCTGTGTTTTAGCAGCATACTTGTAAACTGGCATATGCATGTCACTTAAAAGGAAGGACCTTTCAGTCTTCAGTTGTGTGAGTAGGCTACTTGTTTGATAAAGAAAGACCAACCAGGCAGTTGGATAGGTTTTCTTGATTTTTGTATTCATTCTGCATTTAATTCTTCCAGAGAGCTGACTGCCTCACAACCTCGTCGACTGATTTTCTCGCCTTACCTAGCTAGCACTTGACGCGTCTACTCTCAATATTTCTCATCTTATAATACCACCTAACATGGAAGAAACAATGCAGACACCTATGATCGAAGACAGCTAGCCAGCCTTTTCATGTTTTCCACTCTTAATGGCCATGTCTCACAGCCAGCCATAAAGGACGATGGACAAAAATGTTACTGACCAGTACACACGCCCTTTGATCAATATTTGGTTGGACATCACGTCCACGTTGGAGATGGCATTATTTGGCTAATGCTACATTCACCTTTTGTATCTGTGCTGAGATTTCGTCACTAATCAGCCCATCGGTGCTGATGCAACTTTTCAAATAAATGAATTAGTGGTCAACACGCTCTACTACTTCACTCCCTATCTACACAGGGTAAATTTACTAACGTACAGATGAGTTGCTCATAGTTTTGATTGTTAAATAGACAGACGATATGCTAAGGTACATGAAAGTTGACAGAACAAACATGTAATTTATCGAAGGCACACTTCACGTCAATCAGGAGAAGTTAGAATTCACAGTCTAATGCATTCCTTTCCAGTGGTAAATGACCGGTAAACTCGTCACGTAATCTGAAGGCCCTGAATTCGATCCTTCATGGGTTCATAGGTGCGTGTGGCTGGAAAGACCTTAACTAGGACAAAATAGGTGTCCAGTACTCCCTGATTTTCAGTGGTTCTCTAAGAGATGTCAATCTGTGATCTAGCTTTAAAAACTAATCAAATCTCCTTGAACAAGTACTTGAAGATTTCACTTACTACAATAGTACAGTCAAAATTTGTCCACAATTTGTTTCCTGAATATATATCAGTTGACCAAGAGGCTTTCGAAGTGAACACAGAAATAAGACAGGGCTGCCTATTATCACCCATGATATTCTCAATTGTGTTGGACTGGATTATGCATCAGACTGTGCGCAGGGAGCGAAGAGACAGGAGTACTCTGTACCACCAATAAGAAGACTCTAGAAGATCTGGATTTCATAGATGATATATGTATAATGTCACGAGCGAAACGGATAAAGATTTCGAAATCAGAATCGGAAAGGCAAGATATACCTTCGTCAACCTGAAACCAATTTGGAAATCTTCTACACTAACTCAGCACAAGGCCTCCAAGCCTCAGGATGGTCTGGGGTGGGTGCCTTGCACTGCGGGTTGGCCACCCCTCCGCACACCTCTTGAAATGCTCCCACATGACCGGGCGTCTTACATAGCCTCTCCTGAGGAAGTCCTACTCACTGCCTTCACGTGGCGGAGGTGTTTTTTCACCAAAGTGAGAGGGCTAAAGCGGATGCCCGGCGCTCTTCACCGGGTTGACTGTCCATTGGATGACAGCCTAGGGGGGATGGCTAAACCCTGATTCCAAACCTCCAACGACTGGCGTATGAAGCTCACTGGAGCTCGCCGGCAGACGTATGGACAAAGGGCTTGTTGGATGTCCTTGTTGTCTGGCCCCATTCAAAAAGGCATATGAACCGAACTCCGGTCACCGGCTGCCAATGGATAGTGGACTCCCTACTCCACTCCTCCTGCCTTGTAGGTCACACTTGGTTGTGTAAAGGCTAGAGCTGCACTCTCAAACAAAAGGCCAAGCGATTCTGGGGACATCACTCGTACCGAATTCCCATGAAATTTCATGAACTCCCTTCATCAGATCGCCGCGCCTGGGCAGCGATGATTCGAGATGTTCATGAAGCCGGCTCATCCTCCCGTAGGAGATAGCCGAAGTAAAGTAAAGTAAGTACTCAACACAAGGAACAAGATTCGCATTTTCAACACCACTGTCAAGTCAGTCCTTCTTTACGAATCAGAAACTTGGTCAATGTGTCACAGAAAGGAATTCCAGCAGGTCGCAGACTTCTATCAACAGCTGCCACCTTATCTGGCTCCATATTGAAGATAAAATGGCCGGACAGAGTGAATTAGTAACAAGAGGCTCTGACTGGAACAAACCAACAGGTGAGAGCTGGACGCCTAACAAACATGTAGGAGAAAATGGAGATGGATCAGGCATACGCTGAGGAGACCATCAAATGACATCGCGTGCCAGGCCCTCGAGTGGGATCCAAATGGAAAGCGATGACAAGAGTAGTCCTAAAGTGACATGGAGGAGATCGTCTGATAAGGAGATAAGAGATTATGGTCAATCGTGGACCCAGATGATGAGGAGAGCAGAAGATAGAACAAAGCGGAGATGTGTTGTTGAAGGCCAATGTTCCACTCGGAACTCAAGGGAGTTATAATAATGATAATCATTAGTTCGTAGACTAATCAACTTTTTCCAATATTGTTTATAGTCTTTCACTGAGACTTCCAACAGAGCCCGAAGTAGTATTTTACACCGAGCAGAAATTTTAGGAGTTCGAATGAATATCTCTAACTTTGTCTGCAAGTGAATTTCGTTCTCTATGGAAATGACAGATTTTTAAAATGATTTATAACACTTAGTTTTTTCCACACCAGTCATTTTCGACAGATTGCCTATCAAATGCTACAACAGTTAAGCACTCTAGCTATTAATATACATATATCAATGAGTACTGTGATTTTTTGTAAGTTTCAGGCGTAAACTATCTAGATTAAAAAGTTTGAAAGCTTTATTCATCACTCAGATTGCCTGCTAAAATGATTTTGTCACTTAATCCATTTTAATCAGACAGTCTGGTACTTTTTTGACTGGTCTCCCCTGCTCTTTTCAAACAATCCTGTTCCACTCTATCATATCAAAATGACAGCTTGGTAGTCTTGTCTACTATAGTTGTTTTGATTCCAGTAGAAGCCATTCTCTTTCTTTTTTTTGATCAGAAAGCCGACTGCATTCAGCGTGTGTTTCAGCTCACACTGTTTTTTTTAATGTGTTCTATCTAACTATCCATCAAAATCAGTATTCACGCCCACCTGAATGCTAAATATGGAGCAAATTTATCTGAGTGGTTGACAAATCTGTCAACGATTGCCATTTAATTATGGCGGCATTCTGCATTGACAAGCAGTAATACAGAGGATTAAATCTGATATATATATATATACAATTCTATTGAATAACTAGTCATTTAGGTACTTCTGGATTGCACAAAAAACAGAAAGAAGGCACCAGTGTAGAAATTGAAAGAATTTTCATTCATTCTCCTTCAGTTTTTGGAAGATGAACTGCGCCTAATTATATAACAAATAGAACACCATCACTCGGTAGATTTCGTGAAAGAGTAGAATATACTTGCGTAGTTATTAATCATTATTATTATTTCCTTTAATTCCTAGAGGAACATAGGGATTCAGCCACACGTCTCCATTGTATTCGGTTCTCTGCTAAAGTTTTCACCTGGCTTCAGGTCTGCCCACACGTTTTCATCTCCTCTTCACGCGACCTCTTCCACGTTACCCTCACACTGACGACCAACTCGCCGCTTCCCTTTCGGGTTCCACTCGAGCAATGGGTTGTCTGTTGATGTCACTTGATGGTTTCCTTAGAGTATGGCACAATCGGTTCCTGCTGAGTTGGTTTGCTCCCAGAAATCCCTGTTGCTGATCTTTTCTGGCCGGCCATCTGATCTTGAGTATTGAGCGAAGACAACTGTTAATGAAGGTCTGTAGTTTGTTTGAGATGCTCTTTATGACGCGCCAAGTCTCTGATCCGTATATTAGCACTGACAGACTCCACATTGGAGTTGAAAATTCGGATCTTATATTTCATACTGAGTGCTGCCGACCTCCACACAGACTTGAGAGTAGTGAAAGCTTGCCTTGCATTCCCGATCCTTGTTTTGATATTCTTGTCAGTTCCACCGCCTGTAGTTGAAACGATGCTTCTCAGGTAGGTGGAGGAGGTAGTTTCTTTCAGATTCCTCCCATTTATGCTGATTGTTGTCTGTTGTTGTTGCTGTTGGTGTTGTCCAGGAATCTTCATCACCACATCTTTTTTCCCTATGTTCACCTGAAGTCCCTCCTATCTTTGATGCTTCCTCTTCTGCGAATTTGTTGCTTTTCGCTTGCATATCTTCCAGTTTGTGTGAAATCATACATATATCATCGGCGAAGTCCAGATCCTCCAAGTTCTGTATGTAGGTTCATTTTATGCCTGTTTCCTCATTGCCTGCCGATATCTGTCGCATTATCCAATCTACTGCAATCAGGAAAATCATTGGCAATAGTAGGCAGCCAACCAGCTTGTTTAACTCCTGTCCTCATTTCGAAGGATTCCGTAAGTTTCCTGTTGTGGATTACTTAGCATGCAGCATTGTCGTTCAACTGTTGGATGAGATGTATAATTGTCGGTGGCACCCCGTAGTAGCAAAGTAGTTTCCAAATCACCTCCTGATCGTCGCTGTCGAAGGCCTTTGCGTAGTTAACTGCTTGAATTTTTGAGCTAGTGGTAAAACAGAGAGAGAGAAAAATTCAAATCCTTGGTAAAATGACAGGCGACAGGTAAAAAACCGTTACTAACTGAATAAGCAAAAATGAAAAATAAGCACGGTCAAAGTAGGAATGAGTCTGTAGAAGAAATATGGTGACCACTATCAACCAGAGGTTCAATATTGTTGGGGGGGAGGGTTAGAGTTAAATCTTCCAAGAAAACTCCTAGTGGAAAATGGATTTGCACTACGTTTAATAGACGAAAATATACAAGTAAAACCTGGGTCTGTAACTAAGGTGATGCTGTATATGAACGTTGAATTAAAGGAGGGAGGGTGGCGCATGCTGATCAGCAGATATGGCATTGGTCACAAATGTGAATCGCTCCGATCTGTTGGACAGCAACATGAATTTTTTGACAGCTCGAGAATTAAACATTAGTCTGGACCCTTAACAAAAAAATTAAAAATTGAGGGTTGTACAGGTCAAACTCATAAATAAAAAAGTGCATTTGCTACAACCATCTACAAGCCTGTTCAGCTTCTTGTCAAGATGCTACACCATGGGCCCTATAGAAATTCGTGAGACATCTTACAGGTCAGCTTATCCTACGAGTTCTAATCTTCCAGTTCTTTATATTCAATTCTCGGTGAAATATGACTTATCTTACGATAATCCTTTTATTTACGCACTACTATATTCTATTTTATCTTAACTACCTAGGTCTTAATTAAAGCTAAAACTTACTCTTTGTTCATGTTTGTTTCTTGCACAAAGTCTGGTTTCTTTGATTAAAATCACAACAACAGCAATGTTTGAACAAAGCTATATTTCAATATAACAAAAATATTCATTCAGACATCTATAAAACATAAAATAACTGAGCAAAGAATATGCTTCTCGATAAATTCCTCCTTTTCTGGCTCTACAATTATATATGCATGTTTGTATACATAGAATATTCTACATTAGTAGTCAAAAACAATCTTGGTGTTTTTTAAATAATATCGAATTGCGAAGTAAGATCATTGCAATTATGGTTCATTAAAGATGCTTAAATTATAATAATAACAAAGATATAGTAGCAAATAGAATATCAACTAAAATTAGGAAAATTTCAACAAAAATTGGGGATAATTCAAAACTAGATGGCCAAGTTACCCTCTGATTTATATACCATTGGATTCCTCTCGACGAGACAAACCGATTGGTACCTGTCTCGCCCCTATAGGACTTACGGTTGCGGAGCTATGGCTTCTTTAATTTCAGGATTTATCCTCCTATTTTAGCGTTTCTTAGGGTGAACATGCTCTTTCATTTCATCCACGATGTTATCGGCAGTGGGGAGCTGATAAGGAAACCGAGGCTGACCGGCAGCTTAACCGGACTTCTACTGATATGACTGTGGCGACGGTATCAGTAGGAGATAACTTGGGTCGTCACACCGTTCCTAGCGTAGCTCCGTTGATAGTAGCAACGGGCATCAACCAAATTTGTCAAACCTCACAACCTACTGATACATTGGCGACGGTATCAGTGGGGTCTGGACTTAGTCGTCATCAATCCAACCCGATGAACCAAACGAATTCAAAAAATATCATGCCGGATCGGCCGTGGCCCGGATTAACAACGACCGCGCTCTCTGCTGCCGTGTCACAGGGCAGAAGTGATAAGTACACTACTGAGACACACCAGGCCGTGTGTGACCGGCCTCAAGCAGATGTCCCCTGGGCTCTGCGGTCACGCACCACTAACTTTTCTTCTATTTCAGGTACCCAAAGACTAAACTCAGGCGTGAGGCCAGCAACCCCACCCTGTAAACAAACCTGCTACAGAAACTTCAGCGTGAACAATCTCCTTGCGTCAAAAGAAAAAGTCTGTGTGGGGACATGGAATGTCCGCACCATGTACGAGACTAGCAAAGCTGCCCAGATCGCAAGCGAAATGAGAAGATACGGACTACAAGTATTGGGGATCTGCGAAAGCAGATGGAACGGAAACGGACTCACCAAATTGTCAACAGGTGAGTCAGTGATTTACTCCGGTCACCCAGAAGACAACCACACACACACCGAGGGCGTGGCTATAATGATGTCACCAACGGCAACCAAGGCTCTGATACAATGGGAGGCGATCTCACCCAGAATAATGAGCGCCAGATTCAACTCCAAAGGAAGAAAAGTGTCAATTATACAATGCTATGCACCCACAAACAACGCAGACCTCGAAAAGAAAGAAGAATTCTACAGACAACTACAGGCAGCAATAGACAATACTCCAGCCGGTGACATTAAAATACTAATGGGAGACATGAACGCCAAACTTGGACCAGACAACACAGGAAGGGAACTCATCATGGGTAAAGAAGCTCTGGGAGAGATGAATGAAAATGGAGAACTCTTCGCCGACTTCTGCGCCTTCAATGAACTAGTGATTGGTGGCAGCGTATACAAACACAAGGATATTCACAAGGCTACATGGGTGTCACCAGATGGGCGAACCGAAAACCAAATTGACTTCATCACAATCTCGAGGAAGTGGCGGCGCAGCCTACTGGACACAAAAGCAAGAAGAGGAGCAGACGTTGGCTCAGACCACTACCTCGTACAAGGAACAATCCAACTCAAATTAAAAGCTTTCAGAGAATCAGGAGCTGCAGATAGACCACAAGCCAAGTTCAACACTCAAAAACTGAAGGACCAGGATACAAAGGATATCTTTACTGCAAGTATAAAGGACAAAGCTGAGACACAAATCAACATTAGCGAAGAGGTCAGCGTCGAAAAACACTGGGACAACCTGAAAACAGTATGGAGCGAAACCTGCATGGAAGTTCTAGGCAGAAAGAAGAGACAGGACAAACCGTGGCTCACTACGGACACTTGGAGGCTAATAGAAGAGAGAAGGATGGTGAAACAAAAGATTCTCCAGTGCACCGACGAGCAACAGAAACAGGAGTTGAATGCAAGCTACAATACACTGAACAAAGGAGTAAAGAAGAGTGCCAGAGAAGACAAAAGAAAGTATTATGAAGCCATGGCCAATGAAGCAGAACAAGCAGCAGGCAAAGGAGACCTCGCAACACTCTACCAAACAACTAGGTACCTCTCAGGCAGAAACTCGTCACAAATTAAGCCAGTGAAGGATGAAAATGGAAAGTCAATCACCAAAGAAGTGGAGCAAAGGAAACACTGGGCTGAACACTTCAAAAGACTACTAAACCGACCGCCACCTACAACGCGCCCAACAATACCAACAACGGAAGCAGAATTACCAGTGAACATCAACCCCCCGACGAAAACAGAAGTCCTGAAGGCAATCAAGATGCTGAAAGCTGGAAAAGCAGCAGGACCAGATGGAATCCCAGCAGAAGCATTGAAAATGGACCCAGAGACAACAGCAAACTTGATGACGCCACTACTGGAGAAGGTGTGAAAAGAAGGCAAAGTACCCGAGGATTGGAAGAAAGGATACTTATTCAAACTACCAAAGAAAGGAGACCTAAGTCAATGCAAGAACTGGCGCGGAATTATGCTCCTGTCCATCCCAAGCAAAATACTAAGCCGCATCATCCTGGAAAGGATCAAACAAGCCCTGGATGAAAAACTTCGACCAGAACAAGCTGGATTCAGGAGAAACAAGTCATGTATTGATAAAATCGCCACACTACGGATCATCATTGAACAAAGTTTGGAATGGCAGTCACCTCTCTATCTCAACTTCATCGACTTTGAAAAGGCCTTCGACATCGTCGATCGAGAGGTGATTTGGAAACTACTTCGCTACTAAGAGGGGCCACCGACAATTATACATCTCATCCAACAGTTGTATGACAACGCTGCATGCCAAGTAATCCACAACGGGAAGCTCACGGAATCCTTCGAAGTGAAGACAGGAGTAAGACAGGGTTGCCTACTATCGCCAATGATTTTCCTGATTGCGGTAGATTGGATAATGCGACAAACAGTGGGCAATGAGGAAACAGGCATAAAATGGACTCACACAAAGAACTTGGAGGATCTGGACTTCGCCGATGATATATGCCTGATTTCACACAAACTGGAAGATATGCAAGTGAAAAGTAACAAGTTGGCAGAAGAAGCATCAAAGATAGGACTCCAGGTGAACATAGAGAAAACGGAGGTGATGAAGATCCCTGGCCAACACCAACAACAACAGACAGCAATCAGCATAAATGGGAGGAACCTGAAAGAAACTACCTCCTTTACCTACTTGGGAAGCATTGTTTCAACTACAGGCGGAACTGACGAGGATATCAAAGCAAGGATCGGGAAAGCAAGGCAAGCTTTCATTACTCTCAAGTCTGTGTGGAGATCAACATCATTCAGCGTCAAAAATAAAATCGGGATTTTCAACTCCAATGTGAAGTCAGTGCTACTATACGGATCAGAGACTTGGCGTGTCACAAAAAGCACCTCAAACAAACTACAGACCTTCATTAACAGATGTCTTCGCTCAATACTCAAGATCAGATGGCCGGAAAGGATCAGCAACAAAGATCTCTGGGAGCGAACCAACCAGGAACCGATTGTGAAGCAAATAGGCAGGAAGAAATGGAGATGGATTGGCCACACTCTGAGGAAACCAGCAAGTGACATCACTAGACAAGCCCTCGAGTGGAACCCGAAAGGGAAGCGACGAGTTGGTCGTCCAAGGGTGACCTGGAGGAGATCATGTGAAGAGGAGATGAAAGCATGTGGGCAGACCTGGAGCCAGGTGAAAACGTTGGCAGAGAACCGAACGCAATGGAGACGCATGGCTGAAGCCCTATGTTCCTCTAGGAACTAAAGGAAATAATAATAATAAGTTAATGATAATGTCTGAACTAACTTCTTTTGGATGCACAAATTAGGCTTGTTATTATGGATCCCCACCGATGTACCTCTTATGGAAACAGTGGATTTTGTATGCGAAGAACTCATAAGACGAAATATCGATGTTGGCGTTCCTATATCTTTTATGAAAGAGCTTCTCTTGAAATGCACAATGAATATCCACTTTTTATTTAATAGGGTCACCACTAAGACCCATTCTAGCCGACATTTTCCATGAGGAACTAGAAAATGGGCCTTTGAATGATGTTATTAATGAACTCGAATTCTATTGTCGGTACATGGATGATACATTTTTGATTATGAAAAATAAGGAGCAAGCAAAGAACATCCTGAATAAATTTAACGAGGTTCATCCTGCAATAAATTTTACTAGTGAGAAAGAAAAAGACTCTGCTATATCATTCTAGACGTCCTGATGACCAGAAAAGAGGATGGCACAACAAGAAGAAGTGTATGTAGAAAACCTACATCAACGAGGCAGTATACTCATTTTCTCAGCTTCGTGCCCTTGAAATACAAACGCAATTCGATAAAGTGCTTGGTCCACCACATAGCAAGAGCAATTGGCTCAGATGAATGTTTTGATGAGGAACTTAATAATATTAAACGGTTTCTGAGTGAAAATGGTTATCAAGAAAAGTTTATTGATGAGAATATGAATCTAAAATCAAAGCAGCCGAAGTTACCAATAGTTACAAAAAAGCCTTATTCTTACAAATGTAGTTCCTTGGGGACAACATCAGCGAGGTACTAACACAGCGCCTAAGAAATGCCGTAAGGAAAGCATTCCCTGCTGCCGAATTACTCTGTGTCTTCAAAACCACTCCTCTTTTGCATTCCGGAGTAAGAGACAAACTGCCTAATTTCGCCTTTTCCATGTGTATATACCAATTTAGCTGCTCCTGTGGAGTGAGCCAGTTATATAGGCCATACAATTAGGCATGTTTCTCGTCGAATTTCCGAACATCACCCCTGCGTGGTTAAGTAAAGGTCAAATAAAATCTATTCGTAGCACTATTCTATCTCATCTTGTGGATACAGAACACAAGATTGACGTTAACCATGCTTTCAGGGTCATTTACCGCATACCTACAAATCTCAATTTCGCCTTAAGACTTCGACTACTAAATATTGGTGAGGCTGGCTTGGGATCCATATTAACAAGCCTAATTTGTGCGTCCAAAAGAAGTTAGTTCAGACATTATCATTACCTTGGCCATCTAGGTTTGAATGATCCTGAATTTTTGTGGAAATTTTCCTAATTTTATTTGATATTCTATTTGCTATTATATTTTTGTTATTATTAACATAGTCCTTAGAAAGGAGATTCACTGTAGCATTATTGAGACTATTGTTTTCTAGTCAACGATTAATGTTGAATAACCTGAAATACAAGCTCCGGGAGCTGACCAAACCTATACGTATTTATCAGTCCACCTGCTTCTGTGAGGCTAGATATATCGGTCATTCGGTGATCGTTTTGTTCAATACGCATCCAACTCATACATATTTCTGAAACGATGGCCATCGAAATAGAACAGACAGATTTCTGCAAACAGAAACAGTTTGTTGAACCCCTCCAAATCCCATGGTCTACATCTGTTTATATATGATGGAGAAGATCTTCAGCTCAGGTAGATGATTTCGATATAGTTTCGTTCTCCGAGCTGGATGGTTTAGAGAAGAAGCTTCTATTGCCCTACTGGGCTACATCTTCAGTGCATACTTCGATTTGTTGAAGTGAGGTTTTAGATTTCTCCACCAGTTTATTAGTCATCAATAGAAAAGAGATGGACAAAACTCACAACTTAATAAATAGCGTTTTCAACGGCATCAAATTCACAAGAGAAGAGGAATCCGAGGGCAAAATCTCATTCTCAGATGTCTTACTCAAGCGAACAACCACAGGAAAATTAGAAACTCAAGTTTATAGAAAATCAACTCACACAAATCAAATACTCAGTCACAACAGCGAAAATCCAATAAAATCTCCTAAAGGAGTTGTTTACGAACACTATTCAAGAGAGCCAGGAATCATTGCAGCACTCCTGCCTCAAAGAAAAATGAAGAAAGATATATCATGGGAGTTTTCCAAAAGAATGGATATCCACGGAACATCTGTGGTGGACATTTGCTCTGTTAGCTTATTAACCCAAATTCAAATAGAAAACAAAATACCAAATCAATTGAGTTTACGGGAAGAATATATTAAAGTTTTGTTACTTGGGTTTACAAAGATCCAAATTCCACAATAAACGTAATGGATTCCAGAAATGCTGCGGGAAGACTGCTCCAGTTCTGATTCTCCAGAGTTGACGTTGCCGGAGGTCGACCAAAGTGCGTAGGAGGAGGCTACGGTGATCCTGCAAAAATTCGAGATAGAAAGCAGGTTGTTATAATTGATCGACGGCAGTTGAGATGGTGAAGAAGACGGAGAGTCGAAGGCAGAATTATATATTTATTTAAAACTCGAGGGAAGTTCAAAGTACAGAGTTTTTGGTTAAAACAAAGTAGTGTACAATATGTTCATTTTTTACATAATAGTAAAATTTGGATAAGTTTATTTTTGAGGACTCCACAGGGCTCCCCCTCTTAGAGGTCCGGAGGACCATCAGTACTGTCCCCGTGGATGATTACATGAATATAAGCAATATAAATAATGGGTAATGTCAACAATAAGGGTAACAAAAAAAATAACATCAACAACAATAAGGATACAAAATTAGATCAGGGTGTACGGAATGCATCCGTGTTGTATAAAGTTTAGCACATGCAAGCAGGAATTTAGAAGAAAAAAAATATCAAAACTTGCTATAATTTTAAAGAAAAAATTTATGTACATAATAAACCATGAAATGTTCGTTAGCATTTGCAAAATTCATATATGGTGGACAGTGGTTAGGACTCTCGCCGACCATGCACATGGTCCGAGGTTCGAGCCCCTGCCGGCGCACACCCGATATCTATTGAAATTGCTACCGATATCCATGCGAAAAATAGATAGATATATACAAATACTTGGTGAATGCGTGTGCTTGCAGCACAGTTAACGAACAGTAAACAATAATACTAGTAAATATTTATGGTTATAATGAAATGAATGTCGACAACAATAATAATAAGTATGTTTAAATGAGGTTACGTACTTTTTTTTTAATGTCAGTCAACAAAATGAACATAGCGGGCAGGTTTACAGATCTGCCGTCCACTGCGTGTCTGTACAGGGGGAAGTGTGAAGAGCGGGAGAGTTGGAGTTGCATTGACTTTCTGATTGTTTACTGGTGCCGGCGTTGCTAGTGTTTCATATTCGCTGTCGGTGTACGCTCGTTTAAGACGATCGATAGAAACAGTCTCAGGTTTACCATGTTTATTCAGCGTGAAGTATTTATCTGTGCGTTTAAGTACTAGAAAAGGACCTTCATATGGATGTTGCAAACCTTTTCTAATGGCGTCGACGCGAACAAATACAAATCTGCAAGTGAGTAGATTCTTATTAACTTGAGCTTTCTGAAGTGATTGGCGAGGGGCTACTGGTCGAAGCTGGAGCATTTGCTGGGTAAGGCGGTTGGTGAAGTCGGAGATATTTACTTCAGTTGAATCATTAGACGGAACTAACTGACCAGGCAACGTGAGGGTAGTACCATACACAAGTTGAGCTGGTGTACATCCCAAATCTTCTTTGACAGTTGATCGGATACTGAGAAGAACTAACGGTAGGTGTTCACTCCACTTGGATGAGTCAGCTTGTGCCATTAATGAGCTTTTCAGTTGTCGATGGAAACGTTCCACCAGACCATTCGCTGCAGGATGGTAAGCTGTAGTGGAGATATGGTTCACTCCAAGGAGTCTCGTAAACTCTCGAAACAGAGTTGATTGAAATTGAGCTCCTCGGTCTGTTGTAATCGTTGTTGGTACTCCGTAGTTTGACACCCAACGATCTAAGAAAACCAAGGCGGTATTTTCTGCAGATATGTCGTTGAGTGGACAGGCAATAGCCCATCGGGTAAATCGATCAATGGCAGTAAGTATATGAGTAAATCCTCTGGATGGCGGTAATGGTCCAATGATATCTATGTGCACGTGTTGGAATCGTCTATCCGGTAAACTGAACTGCTTTGGAGGTGTAACGGTATGATGATGCACCTTGGATCTTTGACATTGCAAGCACTGGTGGGCCCATTTCCGAATATCGGAGTTCATCTTGGGCCAAACAAAACGTTCGCTGATCAACTTGACCGTAGCACGTATACCAGGATGAGACAAGGAATGCAGATGTTCAAACAATGGTTTTCGACAACTTAGTGGGACAAAAGGTCTATGAACGCCAGTTGAAACATCACACACGATGGTTGTATCAGACAGAGGAATAGGTACGTCCTGCAGCTGTAGGGAGGAGTTTCGTCTGCAAGAATGAAGCTCGGCGTCATTTTTCTGCAGCTTGGCTATATTGTCTAAGCTAATATCTATCGAAGATAGGTGATTAACGTCACATCGAGATAAAGAATCAGCTACGATATTGGAATCTCCTTTGATGAATTGGATGTCTGCTGAAAATTGTGAGATGTAATCCAGTTGTCTGGCTTCTCTCGGAGAGTGTCTATCCAACGAAGTGGTGAAAGCGTAGCAGAGAGGCTTATGGTCCGTTAAGATAGTAAAATGTCTACCTTGTAGTAGGAAGCTGAAATGTTTTACTGCTAGGTAGATGACTAACAGTTCTCTGCTAAATGTGCTGTAACGAGTTTGTGCAGGTTCCAACTTTTTGGAGAAGAAAGCAAGTGGAGTGGTGTCATTATTGAACTTTTGTTGTAAAACTGCTCCCACTGCTACCTGCGATGCATCTGTACATAAGATGAGTGAAGCTTCTGGATTGATATGAGACAACATTACGACGTTGGATAAGGCATATTTTGCGTTATAAAATGCTGCTTTTGCTTCTTCAGACCACTGAAATTTCTTTGAATTGCGTCTAAGTAGGTCGGTCAGTGGCTGAACTATAGAGGCACATGATGGAATAAAACGTCGGTAGAAGTTGAACATCCCGAGGAAACGTCTAAGTTTCTTTAAGGAATCAGGTTCGGGAAAGTTCTTAATAGCTTCTATCTTATCTTCGGTAGGTCTGATGCCTTCGGCAGTTATTCGATGTCCTAAAAATTCGATGGATGGGGAACCAAAAATACATTTCTTTGGATTGATCACAACTCCAAATTGTTCAAATCTTTGAAATAACAAGCTTATGTGTTCCATATGTTCTTCCATCGATGAGCTGGCAATTAAGACATCGTCGATATATACAAAGACAAAATCAAGACCTTGGGTAACTTGGTCCATAAAACGCTGAAATGTTTGCGCGGCATTCTTTAGACCGAAAGGCATTCTCAAGAATTCGAATAATCCAAAAGGTGTGATAATTGCTGTTTTTGGAATGTCTTCTGGAGCGACTGGTATTTGATGATATGCTCTAACCAAGTCAACTTTGGTAAAAATAGTCTTTCCATGTAACGTCAAGGAGAAATCGTGGAGATGAGGTATAGGATAACGGTCTGGTACCGTAGCGTTATTCAGAGCGCGATAATCTCCACATGGTCGCCAGTCGTGATTAGTTTTGGGAACCATATGCAAAGGTGAAGACCATGGACTGTTGGATGGTCGTATGATGACCAGCTGCATCATGTGTTCGAATTCAGCTTTGGCTGCTGCTAACTTGTCAGGTGGTAGTCGACGAGGACGTGCTCTGACGGGTTGACCAGTTGTGACAATTTTATGCGTGACAGAATGAGGAACATCTTCGATATTATAAGATGGCTTTAAAATTTTTGGGAAACGATGCAGTAATGCAGAAAACATGCAGTCATCTGGCTTCTCGATGCATATGTTATAAACAGAGTAGTTTGAGATGATTCCGCGGACTTGAAGCTGGGTGCAGTTATCAATCAGCTTTTTCTTGTTGACATCAACCAGCAGATTGAAATTGCTTAAAAAATCGGCACCCAATATGGCATGACTAACATCAGCTACTATGAATATCCATGTAAATCGACGACGTAAACCAAGATCCAAAATAAGTGATTGTTCACCGTAAGTCTGTATGCCAGTTTGGTTAGCTGCTCGAAGTGAAAGTTTTGCAGCTGTACTAGAAGATCGCCTGGAGAGTGAA
>OX235271.1:214456036-214485074 GCA_944472155.2 Trichobilharzia szidati
TGGTTAAAGGACTACCTAGCTGAAAGGCAATTTCGCACTAAGGTCAATCCAGTTCAACCATCTTGGCACAGCTCGTCATCAGGAGTGTCGGAGGGTTCTATACTTTGGCCACTGATGTTTTTCATTTTTAAAAATGACCTACCATGTTGTCTAAGCTGCCCGACTCTTCTATACGCTGACAACGTAAAGACATGGACAGCAATAAAGTGTTTGGAGGACTCAGATAGGCATAAGGCTTTTGGAAGATTCGGCGATGGCCAGTGATATGACTTTCAACTCGAATAAGTGCAAGGTAGTGCAACTACGCAACTGCAGGCTGCGGAATGTAAGTTACACCCTGTGCAACGACAGTTTGTCCTTCACAACGCCGGAGCGTGACTTAGATCTAGTTCTAACGTAAAAGGCGGCCACAAGTTTGGATTACACGGCACTGTAGCGAGGGCATATGTAGTCGTACACCCAACACATAGACAGCTAGGTGCACTCATTCCTGAGCTCTTCCTAGGGTTGTACAAAACATACGTCAAACCTCGCCCTGAAGTGCATAATATCATTGCACCCCCACTGCTTAGAAGAGACACAAACCTCTTGAAAAGAATCCAAAGACGGGCGACAAAAGAAGTGATTGGCCTCCGAAATAAACCGTATGATGAAAAGCTAAAGTAATTAGGCCTATTCACACTTGCCTACCATCGGCTTAGGTGTGATTTGATTACTGTCTACAAGATAACAAATGACCAGGGTCACCCAAACAAAGGTGTTCAGCCATTAAGTAGGTATGGGCTACCTCGTGGAAATCCTAGAAGGATAGCTCACCAGAGGGTGAAGACTCGGGTGCGCTCCAACCTCTTTTCACTGCGGATTTGCCATCAGTGGAACTCCTTACCGGTAGATGTGCCTACGGCACCGTCTGTGAAGAGCTTTAAACGAAGGCTGGAAACTCATGCAGCGACACAAGGACTGCGTCCAAATGGCCTATCCCCTTAAAGTCTCATACACCATTTATGGGTTGGCATCTAAATTCTTCTTTACATCCTCTCTCGTCTTACTCTCCTGACTACTCCAACTACTATACTTAGATTTATTATTACTGATATTATATACATATATATAAATATATACATATCAACCTCAAATTTAATTGGCTCTCTCTTTTTACGTTTTCTTCATTTCTTTTTCCGTCATTTAGTCTGAATAACCTATACTAACTATATCTGTTATTATGATCTCTTTTCTTTCGACGAAGACACCGGAGGACTGACTGGTGAAAGGATCAACTCCATTCACAGTAGCAACAAAGTCTTAACACACCGCATACTACAAAAAACAAATAATTAATCCCAGTGCCACTCTTTTTGGAGTTAACCCAAGCCACAACAGTCAAGTGGCGGGACGAACTACGCAGAAGTTTACCAAAGACCAGTACCCTTTACTTCACAACCAAGAAGCGAGCGCAAAGAATTGGTTCATACTAGCTCGTAAAATCGACATTGGATAAACCAGGTAGGGAGGTGAGCATAGATAAAGATACACACTTTTGATGTAGTAGGAGGTGGTAAGGGAAGAGACGGTCTTATGTACTTCCTGAACACACCTACTGTATTACAACTAGGAAATGGGGACTTATTAACATTTACAACACTTTATTATCCAACATATATTTTAGAGGTGTCACTGTACTAGTTGAGCGCATTTACACAGCACCCGGAACGTTTGGTGACTTCGAGGCACAGCTTACTGATACACTGGAGTAAGTGCTAACTACGCCGTATAGCGATAAGATTCTCTGTGGAGACTCAGAACTACTCGAAGACAGCTGGGACATATTTGGCGGCCCAGTTAAATTTTGAAGGCTCCCATTAGACGTCTTCGGGTAGGGGAAAAGTGCCACTAATCCTACAAATTTTAGCACATAAAAGTTGAAATTCCGCAATAATATAAATCCCACTTCAATCTTAGTACCTTCGAAGTATTCAGGGAGCAAGCACAAAAAGGTGCTGTGTGTACAGACGCTTACATAAAGTAGCATTGCAGTGAATGCTTCCAGTGTTCGACAAAAATACATGCGGGAAGTACAGTAAGGCAGAATGGACCTTCATTAATAATAATATATTCTCATTTTGTACATGAGGGACGCCAGTTTACAGGCATCATCAATATGATAAATTACATGTACCAATGCTATGATGATCTGAATGGAAAGAATACTTCACCGTTGATGACCTATAGAAAGCTGTAAGTATCTCCTACCAGAACTCACTCAAACACCTACCTTCTGACTCCTTAACCTGGTCTGCCCAACGTGGCGGCTGCACTGCTCTTAACATTGCCCAACTAATTAAGTGAACATACCGTTCTTACGCCTGTTCAGAGATGCATTTATTAACAATAGTGTAGGGCGAATTTAGGGATGAACGATCGTGCCACAATGCGTGGACTTCACTCTTATTCCTTGAATATCCGACTGTCCCCAGTGTGATTCTAACAGCATAGATAAACAAACTAATCTTTGAAGGCGAAATCACTGAGGTTCACTTGAATTAGCGAATTTATTTGATTCCCTTTATCACTCCCACGCCAGCATCAACTATGGCTGATGAGATGTGAGAAAGGGATTTTAAGCGCCCCTTTCAGAAACTGTCAATAAACTGATCCAGAGTTTGATTGTCTGGAGGAGTGATCGAGAGCTCTTCCACTCTTCAGGAACTAACTCTCCTAAGCTAATGTGATAGCAGAAGGCAAGACACGGAAGCCAACGTATATTTTTAAAGTGATCGAACCGCTAGTTATTTATATACAGTTTCTACTAGTTAACCAATCACTGAGTGTGTGATTTTCTTTAAAATAAACGACGTGATACAGAATGTTCATATATATGTATAGTATTCTGTTGGTAATACAATATTAAACTGTAGGACAATTATTCTGACTCTAGTAACAAATAGAATGTTCCAATATGCATATGGTATCCTGTTGCTAACGGAGTAATAACTGTGGGAATATGTAAGAATAATATTCCGTTGGAACACATCGTCTGTATCACAGCACGACACTCTGAATGACATTAAGGTATTTAAAATAACCGGTTCAAATTCAGAGCAATTTATATCAAAAGAAAAGTGAAAATGTCAGAAATTTATTGATCACTCAACAATAAACCGATATACCGAGGTTAATGAAAGAGCACGTTGATCATTTAATTCATAGTTGGTTACCATAAGTACTGCAGGCAAAGGAGACCTCGCAACACTCTACCAAACAACTAGGTACCTATCGGGGAAAAGTTCGACACAAATTAAGCCAGTGAAGGATGCCAATGGGAAGTCAGTTACTAAAGAAGTGGAGCAAAGGAAACACTGGGCTGAACACTTCAAAAGACTCCTAAGAGAGCAGGGTACCTGCCGATTGGAAGAAAGGTTACTAATTCAAATTGACAAAGAAAGAAGACTTAGGTCAATGCAAGAACTGGCGCGGAATTATGCTCCTGTCCATCCCAAGCAAAAGGCTAAGCCGCATCATCTTGGAGAGAATCAAACAAGCCCTGCATGAAAACTCCGACCAGAACAGGATGGATTCAGGTGAAACAAGTCATGCATCGATCAGAATGACGGCGCTACGGTTCATCACTGAACACAGCTTAGAATGGCAGTCACCTCTCTGTCTGATTTCGCAACTACTTCGCTACTACGGGGTGCCACCTACAGTTATACATCCCATCCAACAGTTGTACGACAATGCGGAATTCCAAGTAATCCACAACGGGAAACTTACGGAATCCTTCGAAGTGAAGACAGGAGTAAGACAGGCTGGCTGGCTTCCTACTATCGCCAATGATTTTCCTGATAACGGTAGACTAAATGATGCGAGGACAACGAGCAACGAGGAGACGGGCATAAAATGGACCCACACAGGAAACTTGCAGTATCTGGACATCGTCGATGGTATATTTATATATGATTTCTCATAAACAGGAAGATACACAAAAGAGAAGCAACAAGTTGGCAGAAGAAGAATCCAGAGAAGATAGGACTTCCTTCAGGTGAACTTAGGAGAAAGAAATGTAAGTGATGAAGATTCCTGACCAACAGCAACATCGACAAGAACAACAGACAGCAATCAGCATAAATGGGAGAAGTCTGAAAGAAGTAACCTCCTTTACCTACCTACCTGAGAAGCATCGTTTCAACTACAGGCGGACGGCATAATGAGGATATCAAAGCAAGGATCGAGAAAGCAAGACAAGCTTTCAATACTCTCAAGTCTGTGTGGAAATCAACAGCACTCAACATGCAAAATAAGATCCGGATTTTCAACTGCAATGTGAAGTCAGTCAGTGCTACTATACGGATCAGAGACTTGGCGCCGCCCCTCATCACGAAGGGCACTTTGAACGAACTACAGACCATCATCAACAGCTGTCTTCGCTCAGTACTCCGCTGAAGATCAGATAGCCAGGAAAGATCACCAATAGGGACCTTTGTGAGTAAACCAACCAGGAACTGATTGTGAAACAAATAGCCAGGAAGAAATGGAGATGGATTGGCCATACTATGAGGAAACAAGCCATCAAGTGACATCACTAGACAAACCATTGCTCGAGTGGAACCCGAAAGGGAAGCGGCGAGTTGGTCGTCAGTGCAAGGGTGACTTGGAGGAGGTCATGTGAAGAGGAGATGAAAACGTGTGGGCAGACTTGGAGCCAGGTGGAGACTGTAGCAGAGAACCGAAAGCAGTGGAGACGCGTGGCTGAAGCCCTATGTTCCTCTAGGAATTAAAGGAAATAATAAATAATAATACCATAAGTTCACTAAAAGCATCCACTGATAAATGTCAATGCTTCTGATCGTATCATTTTTGTCTTCTGTCAACTAGAAAACGATAAATCCACGGCAAGACATGCCATCTCCGAAGAAAATGAAACTAGTTCGAGAAGGCAAGATCAGTGGACATCCACTCAGTGTTCGTCAACACTGACACTTCACGGTGAAAAAGGGGTCCATCCATTTTTGAATAAAGAACAATATATCTTAATACCGGGTAGACCTGGGTCACCAAGTAGAAGGCTGAAGTGGAGAGTAAAGCGAAAGGGATAGACATGACTCAAGTACAAGCTGAGCACATAGGTGCACGTCGACATTCATCGACAACGCTGGCAATCGGAAAGTAGGTCTACGCCATCTCAAGTCTCTAGACTAACTCCCTAACCCCTTAATCTTCTTGACGCAAGCACAAACACAATTTGCCACAAAGAATACTGAAGTGGTAAGCATCGTTGCCAGTAACAATCTATCTTAGTGCTCTCTTCATGACAACCTCTTACGGGTCTGGCACCAGCAGTCACTGTCACTTGTTTGTAATTAATCCACAGATCTGACTCTAAGACAAGATTCCTTTTTATGCTCATGAGTCGCTTAAAAGCAGAGTCGTCGTTACAAATCAACTGTTCATTTTAAGTCTCCATCACTGGCCTGTAGTAAAGTGCCCATTTTCATACGTGAGGGAGCCTTCGTCCAATTTAATTGCTTTCTCATTTTCAGTAGAACTCAAGGTGTCCGGGTTACTACCACCATAAAACTCCTTGTCATGCATATCACGAATCATAGTCTCTGCTTTCATATAGTCGGTTATAACATAGCATGATATGTGAGTTCTTAACGTCGGACTTCTCACTGTCGAATCAAGCACAGTCCTCCTAGCCTGCAGGTCTTTTTCACTTGCATATTTCTTCTTGATAACCTTGTACGCTTCTGGCATATTGCACCTGACAAGTAGTTTCACTTAGCTCTTATGAAATGTAGTCAGTGTTGTATCACTCATGTGGGGTTTTCTGACGATCAACTGATTGATAATGAGGCATTACGATTTCATTGAGCTTCATATGAGAAGTAGAATAGCCGTTTTGTACCTGTTTGTTCTCTTGAGTTGAGAAGGATTCTAAGCAAAATGATGTTCGTTCACATGATATGGTGTTAGAATACTTTTCTCTAATCAGTACTACAGATTCTTCTTTAGGTCCTTCCAAAGTGCAAGAGAATTGCTTGATTTAGCATAAACTTCTGAAAAGTAGTAAAGCCTTCACTGTCAGACATCCAGGAACAACTTTTACGATGATCCTCAGATTACCCAGAGGACTATTCTCCAAATGGTTTTCCTATAACACCAGTGCTTACCCGTTCCCAAATCTGGATGTAACCTGCGTTTCGGGCGATGCCTACCAATATGAAACCGATTGCATCACGAATCATGGGGAATATATTTAGCAATTAAGTCAGATTACTTAAGAGAACATCGACCTGCAAGGTGCTGGCGTAGGGGACTACACAATGATAAGTGTACGAAATATCTGATTGAAAATCCAATTCGTTTAAAAAAATTGAAGCATTACTTTATAGATATACAGATAAATGAGATATACAAGATAATGGTTACTCAGGAACATAGTTGTAGTCAACTTCTACAAATTAACAATGCAATCCTCAGATACTGTTCACCACTAGGTTATGTCCACTGACAGTTGTTAATTGGTTGTTGAAGAGTCTTTAGAGGCTGAGGGTGTTGACGTTCACGGATAGTACAATGTATACTAACGCAAGTTCTAATCCCCACAACTTCTACAGTATTCGTTCCACGTAGACCACGTAGACAAAGCAAAACATCAAATTGATAGTCCAAATACGAAATTTGTTTCGGGAACAACATCTTTGCGCCAGGATGATTGTCTAACTAGCTAATGATCATGCAAGAACAACCAAACATAACACGACAGAGTGACGAATGGTCTGGATGCTTGACCGCGAGCCTTAAGCTGACCAGATCGACTAAAACAGTACAGGTCAGTATCCAATGTTGAGGGATGAGTGCTTTGGCTAATAATTCTGAGAAAATACTTACCGATACCAAGGGTGACATGGAGGAGACCGTGTAATGAGAAGCTGAAACAGGATGGATTAACATGGATGCAGGTGAAAAGTACAGCAGAAGACAGAAGTAAGTGGGGACGTGCAGTTGAGCCCTATGTTCCACTAGGAACCCAAGGGAACAATAATAATAATAATACTTTCCGATACAAGTCTTTGAACGAGAACGAGATGTTCTTGTAAGTTCCAAAGGATACAGAGAGAGGATTAGCAGAGCATGTAGTCAGTAGAAGATAGTGAAAAGACGAAGATATGAACGTTACTGCTGCATTTTCATTCAAACGCAAAAGTTATGTATATTTGACAAATAAGTCGATTAAACATAAGTTATGTGTCCATTTTTGACATTTAGCAAAAACTGTATAAATTTATTATTACCACCAGTCAGTCAAATCAGAGGAGGATAATAAATAATCTTAAAATTATATTTCATTTCGCGTACATCACAACATTCTAACAAGTTACTTATTATGACTATATAAAAGCACGCGTCTTATTTCCCATCTGATTGTAATTGATCAATAACACTCATATAAATAATTCTGAATGTACATTACCTTATATTGATTTTTATTTAAATATCTAGTCAGTTCCATACATGTATATAAATGAAGGGAAAAAGTTGTGTGAGTAACTTGATATGATTATGAGTAGCAGTAATTTGTGCTCGAAACGTGGTCATCAGTTAATATTACTGTATAACACTACATTGTGTGATTTATCAAAATAAAATCTTATTCATAATGGAGTTATACTCTACCACCACAGTGCCCAAGTTTTATACTTATATCAAACATAATTTTGTCCACTCTACAAAACCAACGTAAAAAGTTTTAGCATATACAAATTATTTAAACAATACAGAGTGGGCAAGAACTAATTTCTATCCTAGCAAATTCGTATTACATCATAATTAAAAAGAGTCTGATGTTATATATCCTTCACGTTCCCCAGTGGAACATAGGGCTTCAAGCTAGTGGCTTGAAGTTTCTGTAGCAGTGTTTATTTTACAGGATGGGGTTGCTAGCCTCATGCCCAACCTTTCCTCTTTACCAGTCGTACTACTGGCTTAGCGAGGTAAAGGAGTGCGTCGGCCGGGGATCGAACCCCGGACCATGTGCATGGTCGGCGAGCGTCCTAACCGCTATGCCACCGACGCTGATGTTACCAAGAGCTTTTTAAGAATTCAGTGAAAATTGAATATAATTCATTCAGAAGTAGGAGATTGGTTGTCTGACTATTATTCCTGAAGAAATACACATCTATTCATCTTCCTAAACTAAAATTTCCAACTATTTTTTTGGCAATCTGTATTTTATGCATTTCATGTTCTGTAGTTTGTTTGAAAGTTGTGTAATTTGTTAATAATTTTTTAATAGTAGTATTTCGCAATGACCTAATTACAGGAAATCAACCAACAACACTAGGGAGAAATGAATTTAGGAATTTGTACTGGGCAGAATTATTTCTAATTCAGATAATAAATATTAAAAAAACAACAGTAAGTATTTAAACAATACAGTGATAGAAATTATGAATAAACACAAATTTCTTCCTTTGCCGTCTGATAGTGTATATATATATGGTAATCCCCAATCATATTTTAGCTCTACTAATCTTTCATTTTTCATTTTTGTCCATTCAATTTGTATTTAATATTATTGTTCCTTTGGGTTCCTAGTGGAACATAGGGCTTCAACTGCACGTCTCCAGTTGCCTCTGTCTTCTACTGTACTTTTCACCTGTGTCCATGTTAATCCATACTGTTTCAACTCCTCTTCACATGATCTCCTTCATGTCACCCTTGGACGTCACACTTGCCACTTCCTTTTCGGGTTCCACTCGAGCTATGGCCTGAAGTGCGATGTCACCCAGCGGCCTTCTCAGCTCAGCGAGTGTCCAATCCATCTCCACATTCTCCTGCATATTTGTTGGGCGATTGGTTCTTGTTTTGTTTGTTCCCATACTTTCTTGTTTGTGATTCTTTCCGGCCATCTGATCTTCAGTATGGAACGAAGACAGATGTTGATAAAGGTCCGCAACAGGCTGTTGGAAATATTCTTTGTGACACACTGGCCAAGTTTCTGATCCTTATAGAAGAACTGACTGACTTGACGTCGTTTGTATTGAAAATCGGAATTTTGTTGTTGATGGTGAGTTGAGTGACGAAGATTTCCAGATTGGTTTCAGGTTGATGAATGTGTTTCTCGCCTTTCCGATTCTCGATTTGACGTCCTATTCAATTTGTATACTCTTCCTTATTACGTAAATTGTTACTATTACTACTCTCACTCTTAACTGTCCCCGGTATTATTTCACTTGTTCCACTTGTCATTCTAAATCAATTCCTTTTTACAAGAATAAATTCTATGCTATTAAATTTCATACAATATCACGTAACGTTTTTATTTTTTCGATTTGTCTACTAATCTTATAATTGCACACCTTTTTCAAGTTCTATCCATCCTATGAATTATTCTATATATGACACTAATTTGCTTTGCCACTTGACATTTAACTACGATTATAATCACAAACATTTTAGTTTTAATTGCATTTCGTATTATTATTATTCTTATTTTATGCATTCACACCTATGATTCAATTCCCTCACTGGATATAACTTCTTAAAAAAACCCATATATATACGATTGTACAGCTTGATGATAAATTCGTTGAAAAGAGTCTCTTCGCTGAATCATTTGTTTTGATTTTCTATATGTTAAAATGGGAATTTTCCATGATATATAGAAGTTAACTGCATTGAATACACTTTCATTAGTTTTCGGAGACTTTTTCTGATCTAAAATTATCCTGGACTGGTAGATCTTTAAAGTAAGGAACAATGACATGTCAAGAGAGGTTTAGACTCTTATGTATACCACTGGAGTCAGAAGCTTGACAAACACAAATGCTTGAATAGCACACAATAACACACATCCCATAGATTATATAACTGAGACTTCGGTTTAATAGTTTTGACTTCCATTTATGGTTGGCATGATTCTAAATCTTGGCATACCGTGTAAGCTGAAGATGTCAGTTTGCCAAACTGCCCAATGCTTATTTTAATGCTTTTTAAGTTTATAATATGTCTCCACTGCAAACAGACCAGTTAGGAGGTTTCTGTTGGTCACTTGTCATCAAGATATCTTGGGTTATATATGTCCGAACCAAGTTCACTTTTAATAGTTTGAAAAAATTTGGGCATTGGGTATGTGATATTCATTCATTGTAATAAAGGTGTTTTGTATTCCCCAATGAATGAAAAACAAAACGATATTACTGTTTTTACTAACGTTTTGCTATTTAATGCTGCTGATAGCTTTGTCATAGCAATATTAAACCAGAAATTAAAAACTCTCAGCTTATATTACATAACAACGTGATCATCGTTCCTCAGCATGGGAACACTTTTGCGTTGTCCAACAAATATTTAGACTTCGAATCATCACACACAATCAGCGCAAAAGTATCAGTTGTTTCAAGTCTTCTTAGACGAGCACACTCTTTGATAACGGATGAGAGAAAAAGAAGAAATATCAAAAATTACTGAGACTGCCAAGCAAAAATAACCACCCAAAGAATTTCATTGACAAAATCAACACTGACATTAAGTATGGCCGAAAACGTATTCCGAAAACATGGACCTCGACAGTTGTCATTCCATATAGAGCGGAGACGTCAGACGATATCAGAAGAGTACTGAATCAACACACAACATCAGAGTTTTCTTCAAAACATCAGACACACTGCGAAGCAACCTTGTCCATATAAGAGACCAAATCCCTAAATATTCTCTATCTAATTGTGTCTTTAAAATAAAATTCTTGCTTGGAATGTGATGCAATATAAATTGGACGAACATCACTGGAGATAAATCAAAACCAGGAGAAATGAACACCGTAGAGCGTCTGTGTTCGACCAGCGAGAAATCCAGTTGAACTAGAAAAGATTGAAAAATCAGGTCGTCTACATGCTATAGAATAAAGTCACAAAATTGATTTTGACAATATTGAAATCATCATCCAGAGAAACTTCGGAAATCACAAAGAACGTCTGACATCATCGGAAGCACTTCATATCAAGTGGAATCCAAATTGCCTGAATAGGAATGATGGACTAAAACAGAATCTGACCTGGTTACAACACCTCCCTACTCCATGAAGTGACAAAATCAACACGAATGTGATAAGCAATTTCATTATGTAAACACATGCTGGTTTTATAATTTTGCACACTTATCAAATCCAACAATCTAGATCTGGTTTTGTTATCTTTACCAATTGGCCAACTTGACAACAGAGTAAAAATTACCCCATGCTGATGAACGGTGATTAAGTTGTTATATATATAAGCTGAGATTTTGTAAATTATGGTTTAATATAGCTAATTTGGTAAAGCTATTAGCAGCATTAAATAACATAACGTCAGTAAAAACAGTAATATCATTTTGTTTTTCATTCATTCACTGGGAAATACAAAAAATAATCTTTTTTGTAATATCTTGGGTTAGATGTCTGTAAACCGAAGGTGACACAGGGTTGATAACCTGTGAAGACAGTGATTAACGGTATTCAACTGGCTAGAGTCCATCCGAAAAAAATAATCGAAATGAAAAGTTTTCAGATAAGCGCTCCATCTTGTGAAATCTCTTTCCAGTTTCCCTACAGCGGATATTGTAGACAAAAGAAAAGCATTATGAGTTAACTCCTAAACATTTGGAGTCTGTTTCAGTCACAAATATTTCTATAGAAACTGTAAACCATTGATTTTCTTGATTATGTGATAATTTTTAGCTGAGTTAAGTGAGATAGTGGGGTAATTTCATTGACGTTTTGCTATACACTTGGACGTTTTTGACTCGACTGTACTGCTCCGTATCCGTATTTGAGGAGACATGCAAAACTCCAGCATACTACCGTTTTCAGTAATATCTTCATTTATTTTCCTGGCTGAATGTGGAGATGCAATATTGTTTGGTTTTTTATTAAAAGTTAAAAATGGCATTATGTATATCCCTTTGTCTGTCTCATCTGTACAGTTTTCTGGAAATGAATTTTCTACGAGGAAAGTATGAAATACTTGTGTGCTTCCTTTGACTGCCTGGTTGCCATTATAATTATTGATCGTATCTTTATTGGAAATTTACATGAAGTTCACACCCATGTTACAAAAATGTATCACTATTTGATCGACAAACAAGTAGTGGGGGAGAATCATCGAAATATACGACATGTGAACTCTGTTGTTCTTTTTATTTTATTCCCTTGAGTTCCGAGTGGAACATAGATCCTCAAGCTTTAGCTTTAACGTTTCAGCACCAGTGGTGTTAGCATTTGAAGGGGTTGGTTTACTAGCCTCATGCCCTATCTTTCCTTTTTAGCCGGCCTACTATCGTCTAATGGAGGATTTGGAGTGCATTGGTTGAGGACCGAGCCCCAGTGTTGTTGGTGAGTTTGCCACCACTGAACCACTGAAACGGGCAGATATATCGGTGACAGGACTTGAACCTAAGTTAGCGTGGCCACAACGCTGTGTCCTAACTATTAGATCATAGCGGTCCTCATTATTCTTAGTAACAGTAATTTACTGTTTGAGGAGTATGTTTTATCACTTTGATTTCCTCCAATATTGTGTATGCTTAGTAAATCTATAACAAGATTCGTTACAGCCTGTTTCAATCACATAATTTGGAAAATTTTAAAATTGTTGAAAAAAGATGTTTCGAAATTTGAGAAATGTTAAACAGAATACCAAAGAATTTCTCTGGTAATGGTGAGTGCTTGAACTATTCGAATACGGGGATATCTTAGCGCTTAGTAGGAAAACTCATTGACGGGAACTAAACAGAGGGAATTCTCTCTGTGGACTGAGATTTAACAGTGAGGTGTTTGTGAAACAATTAAATTCAATGAGGTCATAAGCATCAAATTTACATCTGTAAGGTTCATTATATGTAGTCCGATTCATTCACCATTTTAGCATTTGTTCATACAAGTACATTTCGACATTATGTAGTCAGTAATGAACCAATCCTCCAATGATAAATAAGAATGAAGACATCACCTACAAAGGATACGTTAAGAGTTTGAACATTTCTCTTGGGTTATTATTTATTTTTATTATTGTTTCCTTTAATTCCTAGAGGAACATAGGCCTTCAGCCATGCGTTTCCGTTGCGTTCGGTTCTCTGCTAGAGTCTTCACCTAGCTCCAAGTCTGCCAACACGTTTTCATCTCCTCTTCACATGACCTCCTCCAAGTCACACTTCGACGACCAAATCGCCGCTTCCCTTTCGAGTTCCACTAGAGCAATGACTAGTCTAGTGCTGTCACTTGATGGCTTCCTCAGAGTTTGGCCAATCCATCTCCATTTCTTCCCGCCTATTTGTTTCACAATCGGTTCCTGGTTGGCCTGTCCCCACAGGTCCTTACTGCTGATCTTTTCTGGTCGGCCATCTGATCTTGAGTATTGAGCGAAGACAACTGTTAATGAAGGTCTGTAATTTGTTTGAGATGCTATTTATGACGCACTAAGTCTCTGTTCCGTATAATAGCACTGACTTCACATTGGAGTTGAAAATCCGGATGTTATTTTTAAAGCTGAGTGCTGTTGACCTCCACACAGACTTGAGAGTAATGAAAGCTTGCCTTGCTCTCCCGATCCTTGCTTTGATATCCTCATCATTCTCGTCCGCCTGTAGTTGAAACGATGCTTCTCAGGTCGGTAGGTGGAGGAGGTTGTTTCTTTCAGATTTCTCCAATTTATGCTGATTGTTGTCTGTTGTTGTTGTTGCTGCTGGTGGTATTGCCCAGGAATCTTCATCACCTCTGTTTTCTCTATGTTCACCTGAAGTCCTATCGTTGACGCTTCTTTTGCCAACTTGTTGCTTTCCGCTTACATATCTTCCAGTTTGTGGGAAATCAGACATATATAATCGGCGAAGTCAAGATCTTCCAAGTTCTTTGTGTGAGTCCATTTTATGCCTGTTTCCTCATTACCCGCTGTTTGTCGCATTATCCAATCTACTGCAATCAGAAAAATCATTGGCGATAGTAGGCAGCCTTGTCTTACTCCTGTGCTCACTTCGAAGGATTCCGTAATTTTCCCGTTGTGGATTACTTTTCTCTTGGGTTATGATACATGAATGTGGTATCAAATTTAAGATTCATCTGTTTCTTTGTAACTTTATAAGTGATAAAGAACCCTGAATCTGTCTGTCTTATTCATAGCTAATAACTTATAATTGTTCAATGATCACTTCATCAATTTCAGCCAACAGACGACCCAATTCAATTACAAAACATCTACAAGATTAAACCACTAGGCGCGATAAATTTTAATTAAGCGGCAATGTAATCAAATATTTCTGTCCTCCTGCATCAACTTCCCCCCCGCCCCACCAAAAAAATAAATGAAATTCCAGAAATAATAACAGAGAGCAAAGGTTTAATGTAAAGTGATATCAAGCAGCTGTAATCGATCAAGGTTGAACGTTCGATAAAGTTCTATTCTAACTGATTGTCCTTGAGTATAGAAAGAGGAATTTCGGAAGAGGAAAAGATGGAGAAAAATCAAATTGATAAGAAGAAGAAGAGGGAACATTATAAAGCATATGTGGGACATGCTAAAGTTCAAAAATCTAAATCAGCAGATTAAATGTTACACAAATAAACGTTAGTTTATTTCTGCAACCAGCGCTAAAATCAAACCTTAACGTTAGAATAAATTTAAATGTCTTTCTGCTGACTATAATTACTGTGTTTATTGTGAACCCTTTAAGTATACTGCATATGCTCTATTAATCACTTATCACTTGTATTTCTGCATTGATTTCGCTCTTCCCGGCTGTAATTTGTTAACTTCTAACTCACTCATACCACCATTATTGTCCCCAGTGTTACCACAATTAGGTAAAAATAATCACTCATATCCATGAAAATTCAAGAAAAAGAGACCACTCTCAACCCAGTTGACATTCATTCAATGAAACTATAAAGAAAATTTTCTTATCATATATTAGGAGCATTTGTAAAATCACCGCCAGACTACTGAAATCTTTCGGAGAAGACATCTCATGTAAACCTGCAAAATCACTCCAATCTTTATGATATCGATTAAGTGATACAACGACAAAAGAAGACAAAACCAACATGGTTCAAAAGTTAAACTAAAAAAATTGTAGGAGACCCTATATTGTTCAGTGTGGAGAACATTGAACATAAACCAACTGTCAACCCATTCCCTCATATCACTGGGCGCAGACAACTACAATCACTAGTTCTACTGGAAAAAATATGCAGACTGTATTATTATTGTTCCCTTGGGTTCCAGGTGGAACACAGGTCTTCAACAACACATCTACACTTTCTTCTTTATCCTGCTGTCCTCATCAACTGGGTCCACCACTGCCCATAATCTCTTATCTTCCTCTCGCATGATCTCCTCTTTGTCACTCTCGGAGGACATACTCGTCGCTTCCCATTCACCTTCTATTAGAGCAATGACTTGCATAGCGCTTGATATCATTCGATGGTTTCCTCAATGTATACCCGACCCGAACCATCTCTATTTTCTCCTACATATTTGTTGAGCGATCTGCTCTCGCCTGTTGGTTTCTACTCAGTCAACGTTTCTTGTTACTAATTCTTTCTGACCGGCATTTGATCTTCATTATGGAGCAAGCGTAGGCAGATATTGATGAAAGTCTTCAGTGGCCTGATGCAAATCCTTTTCGTGACGGGCAGTGAAAGCTTCTAACTCGTATAGAAAAACTGACTGAATTCACATTTGTATGGAAAATCCGAATCTTGTTCTCATTACTGACTGCCTGAGTGCAGTGCAGAAGATTTCCAAACTGCTTTTAGATTGGTGAAGGCGTATCTTGCCTTTGTGATTCTGACTTTGACATCTTCATCCTCTCAACTGCACTGTAGTTGAAACGAAGCTTCCTAGATAATTGAAGGAGGTAACCTCTTTGGAATCTCTCCCGTTGATGGTGACTGGTGTTGGGTGTTGTTGCTGTTTGTGGTTGGTTGGTTATCTTCATCACCTACGTTTTCTCTATGTTCACCTGGAGTTGTATCTTCGCTACCTGCCTTATTTTTCAACCAGTATGTTGGTTCTTACCTGCAAGTCCGTATAAAATATTTCAAAGAGTAGTAATCATTTTTATTAAAGCTGCTAATGGTTTCAGCAAGAATAAAATGGGACATATACTCATCAAATAAATGGATATCACTTGAAGAACCTGTAGAGATCAAATAGAGGAAGATATGTGATTGTTAACAAAGACCAATGCAACACCAATTTGTATATATGGGTAATGATATATTGCAATGGAATAACAATGGCTTTTTGGTAGACTTATAAAAGCGTAGTGGTTAGGAAAAACAGCGCGCTAGCTTATAATACTGTAGTACTTTATTCCACTAATAACTGTTATCATCCGTCTTTCCACTTACAATCAACAAATGGCTTATCGCTTCATTCTAGTTTGATGCACAAATGTTTCATTTACAAAACTAGATTACGGGCAAACATCAGTTACAGAAACGCTTAAAAATCGTAGGGTACTGGAAAATTGTTTCGTTCCAGTTCGGGACTCTTCAGTAGCGCACATCCATAACTTAAAAGTGGTTCGAACTTGAGACTTTCAGGCTAAAAGGAGATCCCTTCGATTATTTGGCCTCTGAGACAGGGCCAAGGGGTGTATCTATTCTATTCCAAATTCTTCTAATTCGTCTTTACATAGAGCTAATTTTTCTATTTCATTTCAACGCATTAAATTATTGTATACCTTTACTGTTTGTTGTCAAAGTGTTGTTTGTCTGTAAGTAGTTCTTCTGATATCATATTTTGTAAATACTTATTCATTATTTGTTTCTACTATTCCCACGAATTATCTTGATTATTATTTGGTCAAATAGGACATAACGATAATGATTTTTAGTACGGTATATTTTTATCGAGATGTGTAAATGTTTCTTATATAACTGTTTAGTGTCCTGTTAACTGATTCCATTAATTCAATCAAGTTAAAACAACTGAAACACCCAGCAATAATCATTTTATAGGTTGTACGGTATCAGCGAACGGATATTTTTATATAGTTTGGTTTGTAAGGGTTTGTTATGTTTTTACCAGTTGATCACGGACTGATATCAGTTAGAGAACCATTGAAAATCAGGGAGTACTGGACAGCAGCTGTTTCATCCCAGTGGGTGCGTACTGCCGATGATTCCCAAACTAGGATGAAACAGCAGCTGTCCAGTAGTCCCTGTTTTTCAATGGTTCTCTAACTGATATCAGTCCGTGATCAACTCGTAAAAAGATATTTTTATCTTGAACTGCATCAATGGATTGCTCACAAGTGGGTTTATGTTTAAGAAATTGTGTTGTATAGCAATTATGTATTCCAAATCCATGCGTATAGCAAAATAATGTGATTTTTACCCATATAATTCAATGATGAAAACTTATTAATGATTGTTTCCACAATTATTCAAAGTGTGATATTTAACGCTATGATTGCCTGACATAGATTATTGCATCCGTAGACTGATTTTGCGTACAGGATTTCATCATGAGCTGACATTGGTTAGAGAACCATTAGAAAACCTGGGAGTATTAGGCAGCTGTTTCGTCCTAGTTCGAGACTCTTCATCGATACGCACCCACCGCCGGGGTTCGAACCCAGGACTAGCGAATTTCATCGCTTGCGAGTATTTGTCCTCACATCCAGCCTGCTGTACCCCACTGGCCACGACTCCCTACTAGAACCGCAGGTGCCGAGAATTGGAAGAAGTTAGAGATCATATACTGGACTAGTGGCTTAATGGTCTTCAAGCTCACCTTTTAACCAGAAGGTCATGTTTTCGAACGCCAGTGGTTGCGAGCTGATGAAGAGTCCCAAGTACTAAGACGAAACAGCTGTCCAGTACTCTCTACAGGTTTTCCAATGGTTCTCTAACTGATGTCAGCTCATGATGAAATCTTGTAACCAATCAATCAAATCCTTACAAACCAATACCTGATTTTGCGTAACTGTGTGATGCAGAAACCATCTACGTTCCACAAACTACAAATAACAATACCTTTAAAGCTTTTCTCAATCCTTGCTTTCACACTGGAATTTAAGAACTGAATTTTTAAACTTTCAGTGGATGTAGCACTGTTTTCATGGGGTTGGGTTTCTCGCTTCACGCTCGACCTCCCATTTGTTTGAGCCTATTATCGGCTAGAATAGCTATGGGACGTTTATGACTGTGTCCGCCTGGAAATGAACCCGGACTTTGTGAAAGGTTGGTAGGCATTTTACCAGTCAACCACCACTGATAAGGGAATAAAAATGCTGGTATGAAATATATTATTTGGTGGAACATTTTCATTGCTTATTCTCATTGAGCGATCCAATCAGTCTAAATTTGGTTCAGGTAGAATGAGATATCTAATACATTCTACTTTTTATTGTAGTTATCGTTCTTCAGATTGCGTTTTATGTACATAAAAGTGGGTCATTAGAATGACTCAGGTTCTTTTCGAATGTGGTTGAAGCAGCAAACGGTGAAATCATTCAGCTTGGTGAAGAAAAGCAGACAAGGTTTTTAAAAGTAAAATCTTGCGAAGCTGTGGATCAGTTTGTGTTGTGTCTTGAATATAAAAATATCATCAAATGCGTGACAGTATGTTGCCTGTCTAATACACAGAAGAAGGTGGAGACGTTAAATTGACATCAAACGCCAGGCTGTTGGGTGGGACCCGAGAGTGAAGCGACGAATTCGGAATGAGTCTGAGGGTGACATGGAAAATGGCATATGATGAGGAGATGAAATTAGGTGAATATTTGTGGCGTTACTGAAAATAATAGTAGAGAACTGAGTGAGATGAATACGTTTCGATGAAGCACTTTGTCTGGTTTTGAAATCAAAGAATGAATAACAGGAATAATGTCAGTATGCTGAATCCTTTAAGTTCGATAAAAATGGTGGGTGGATTATACGGTATATTCCTCTTTTGAAGTGGTACCACATTTATACCATGAGTATTAGAGAGTTTCATTAAACACGCCAAAATCTACCTGCATGATTTCATGAAAATATAATAATATAATTCTTCAAGTATTGGTTTCCTAAGGATTTTGTTTGGTTGCACGAAGGATTTCATCTTGAGCTGATATCAATTAGATAACCACTGGGAAACCTGGGATTACTGGACAGCTGTTTCGTCCTGGATTGGGACTAATTAGCAGTACGCACCCACTACCGAGGTTCGAACCCAGGACCTTCTGGTTACAGGGCGAGCTCGTAGACCATTGAGCAACTGGGACCCCATCCAATGGGAAGCCGTGATCAGTAGGGTTCAGTAGGTTGAAGATGAGGGATACTGCTGAGGAGTCCAAAACTAGGACAAAACAGCTGTCCAGTACTCCCAGGTTTTCTAGTGGTTCTCTAACTGATGTCAGCTCATGATGAAATCCTTCATGCAATCAAACAAAATCCCTACAAAACCAATACTTGACAATTAAATTTGTTGCACTGGTGTCAGAAAATCTTACTTGACACTGGTATCAGCGCAATATAGTGGGGATTAAAGGAAGCAGGGATTTCAGAGTTTCATTTATATTATTGAATTTTCATGAAATCATGCAGGTATATTTTGGGGTGTTTATTGAAACTCTCTAGTACTTAGGGTATAAATGTGGTGCCACTTCTACAGAGGGATATGCCATATAATTGCCCCAAATAGCACCTTTATCAGAAGTATATTATTCATAAAATTAAATTTACACCTGTAGTAAATATAAGCGCAGCCTGTTGTTTTTTCCTTTGCGTTCCCAGTGGAACATAAGGCTTCAAGCGCTGACCTTTGAATTTTCAGTAGCAGTGATGTTTTCACCAGATGAGGTTGCTAGATACTGATTTAGAAATCAAGTCTGAAGTTAAGTGTCTTGAATTAATTCTTTCTTCTGACCTATCCTGGCCTTCCCATGTCTTAGCGATTTCTAAAGAAATATTACGTCTGACTTTTTACATTAAGAAGTTGAGGTACTCAGGCATAACCCAACCACTCCTCTTACAGTTTGTCAACTCGTGCATCTTACCTATTCTTCTTTATTGTTCACTATTATTATTTCCTGGATTAGTTAAAAAAGACTATGTCATACTTCGGAGGATTGTGAAGTCTGATAGTAGGGCGAGTGGTATCCCATTGGGCAATAACGTTGACATTGTCGTTAACAGGCACTTGATTTCAGGCAACAAATTTGCTAAAGGAATTTTGTCAGACTGTGAGAACCCACCGCAGCACCCGCAGCTTTCACTTTGTGTCTCCTCAGGTAAAACAAGAAGTCTTTTCAGAAGACTTTATGCACGTACGTCTAAGTATAAAAATTCCACTATACCATATTTGGCACGTACTTTACGTGATGAAAATAGTGTTAGGCATGAACTAACTAACCTGCTTTGAACTACTTAATAAACCATTTCTTCCACCCTTACAACATCAACCCTCAGTTTTTTGTTCTTATTTGTTTATTTTTTCATAAGTGTGAACATCTTTTAAGCTGTAATGTAACTGTTAATTTTGTATTTCACCTCACTATACCATATCAACAGAACATTAGATTCAATACTCTATAATATGTTGAAGTTTCCAAACTGAATCAGCAATGCTGTTTGAAACGAACTCACTGTTATTTTTATTATTACATTTAATAACCTCATTTCGTGCTTCGAGTATTTTTGACTTTATATTGTAAATGTGGACAAATTCCTCCGGTTAATTTTGTTTTAATTTTATTTATATTTTAAGTAAATCAGATGCAATATTGTGACAAATGCTGAGAACTTCATTTTGTACTACAAGTACTGTTTTTGGAATAAAGTAGATTATTATTATTATTAGTCTCACACCCAACCTCCCCTCTTTGTCGAGATAATAGCCGACTAAGGAAGGTAAAGGAGTGCACCGGTCTGGACTCGAACCCTGGACCACGTGCATGGTTGACCAGCCGAACTACCAACTCACAAGCGCAGCCTGATTCTTCATCTTTAGTACCAGTCAATTCTCTGAAATAATTTCAGCTACTAAACGCATACAACAGATGTTTTGTTTTTGCCTTATAAGGTTCTAATTCAAAGATGAGATGATAATTTTTAAGATGCCTGACATTTGTGTGGAAATATAATCCGTTGACATGTATACCTGTTCTTCAACTGCTGACATTTCTAACACATAAATCTAAAATGAAGAATGTTGACACCAGCAAAGGGTAGAACATTTTATTTCAATGTGACTTCGAAAATGCTTCTTCCTCTTGTTCCTCACGTGACCAAACGGAAGTTAATTTAGATTAGGTTGATTGGGATGAAATGTGTGCTGTCTTACTTAAAATCCATAAGTTAAGACGACACTACTTAAATTACCGTGCAACCTGAAAACATTCTTATACGCCTAATAAAGTTGAAGGTAATGAAATGCGTCGGTGGCATAGTGGTTAGGACGCTCGCCGACCATGCACATGGTCCGGAGTTCGGTTCCCGGCCGACGCATTCCTTTATCTTGCTAAGCCAAAAATAAAAGCTGGTAAAGAAGAAAGGTTGGGCATGTGGCTAGCAACCCCATCCTGTAAAAATAAATACTGCCACAGAAACTTCAAGCCACTAGCTTGAAGCCCTATGTTCCACTGGGAACGTGAAGGAAAAAAATGAAATTATCACTTCCTATAATAATAATAATAGTAATAATAATAACAGTAATTATTAATGGTAACAGCTTTATTCTGGACAAACTGTTTACACAACATAGAGAATTCTCAAGGTAATTTATAGCATAGTATTTTCTCTTCATCCAAGATCTTTGCATAAAAAATCAGTTTATAGTTTATCATATGGAGAAGCGTTGTTACTTTTGAGGCATAGATAAATCCCTTATGCTAATTATCCTTCATCCCTGAAGAATGTCAACTAATAATTTGAAAGCCAGCCATCTGAAAATGTGCATGAGTGTATTTCGTGATGGAAGAATAAAACGGAATGATTAAAACAATCAGAGTTAGCGAAAACATGATGCAATTTGTTGGATAGAAAATCATGTAGCCCAGTGACTCAGTGATATGGATTTCGCAGATGATATATGTCTGGTGTCACACAAACTCGAAGACTTGCAGGCGAAAATCAACAAATCAACACGAAAAGACAGAGGTGATGAAGATAACCAGCCACCACCAACAGCAACAACAACAACCAGCACCAATCACCATCAACGGGACAGATTAGATTGAGGTTACTTCCTTCACTTATCTGGTCAGGAAGGACGGTTTCAATCACAGACAGGCGGAACGAATGAAAATGTCAAGTTCAGTCAGGATCGGAAAGGCGAAATACACCTTCATCAATCTGAAACCAGTTTGGAAATCTTCTGCAATGTACTCAGCCAGCCAGCCATCATAAACAACAAGATTCGGATTCTCTTCAACACAAATATCAAGTCAGGCACTTCTTCTATGCGGGTCAGAAAATTGTACTGCCTGTGGCAAAAAGGATTTCCAAAAAGCTACAAACTTTTATAGGTAGCTGCCCTCTTCGCTCTATATTGAAGATATGATGGCCAGCTGACCAGCCATATAGAACTAGTAACAAGAAACTCTGGCTGGGAGCAAACCAACAGGTGAGAGATGATTGCTCAGCACACACGTAGGAAACAATGGAGATTGACCAGGCTGGCTATACATTGAAGAGACCGTGTAATGACATCGCCCAATGGGAAGCGACGAGTGTGTGTGTGTCATCCTAAGGTTACATGGAGGAGATCATTTGGGGAGGACGAGATGAGAGATAATGGGCAATCATGTGGTTAACCAGCTGAAGAAGACAGTAGAAAATAGAAGAAAGTGTAGATTTGTTGTTGAAGCCCGATTTTCCACTTGGAACCCAAGGGAATAATGATAATAATAGTAGTGATTCAAACGACCCGCTAACCATCAGTTATATTATTCCATATCCCAGTGCTTATTTTTGTTCCTGTCAAAAGGAGATACACAGGGATGATTGACTTTCCAAGGGCTTTCATCATCCTGCACCACCCTGTCTGTCTGATTCCAGCGAAGAATAGGTTTATTTTTCATATTTTTCTTATGGTTTGAATACTTTGTAGCCACTGAATTGATTTTCCGGAGCAGGGTGTTAAGCTTCACACCAAAGCTTCTGTCTTCGCCTGGACTAGAAAACTACTGAACTAGATCAGGTTAAACATCAATGACAGAATAACAAAACTCAGGGAACAGCATAGACGTTTTACTCTAAACTCAAAACTATGTTTTTAAGAGTTGATCACAGATTGATATCAGTTAGAGAACCATTGAAAACCTGCACCGCAGTAGCACTGGACAGCCGTTTCATCCTAGCTTGGGAATCATTGCCAGTACGCAGCCTCCACCCAGGTTAGAACCCAGGACCTTCTGGTTACAAGGCAAGCTAGCTAGTATACCATTCAGACACTGGGTACCGATTCATTGGCCAACCCATGAATTCTAACTTCTAACAATTCATGATATCAGTCCGTGATCAACTCGTAAAAACAAAACTAACCCTTACAAATCAACTATAGAGAATCAAAACAATATATATTTAAAGAAAAAAATATTTCTGTCTTAAGTACGCACATCAGTAACATTTCAGCAGTTGAGTTTTAGGTTTTCCTCATGGAACTCAAAACACGTTGAATAATTTCAAAATATACCCCTCACAACTTATCTTTGTGACTCACTTGTCACTTCATTATAGATAAGATTTCATTTTGATAAATCACACAGTGGTGTTATACAGTAATATTAACTGATGACCACGTTTCGATCACAAACTATTACTGCTCATAATCATATCAAGTCACTCACACAACTTTTTACTTGATTTATGTGCATGAGTAAAATTGGTGATTAGACATTTGAATGCACTGCGTGCATTAACACACAATCACACAATAGGGCGGGTGGGAGAGGGTTAAAATTCTAAGAAGTAATCTATGTAGGTGGAGAGAGAGGTTGATTACTGATTCCTGCCTGGTTCATTGAGTCTACAGACAACACAATACATGCAACAGAAATGACTCAACGTAAATACCAGAAATATGGAAGATATTATTACCGCCAGTCAGTCAAATCAGAAGAGGATAATAAATAATCTTAAAATTCTATTACAATTCAAGCACATCACAACATTCTGACAAGTAACTTATTACGACTAAAAAAACAGTCGTCTTATTTACCATCTGACTGTATTTGTTTGATAACACTCATATTATTACTTCTGAATGTACATTATCCCATATTGATTTTTATTCAAATATCTGGTCAATTCCACACATGTATATAAATGAAGGAAAAAGTTGTGTGAGTAACAGTATAACAGTGCACTGTGTGATTTATCAAAATAAAATCTTATTCATAATGGAGTTATACTCCACCACCACAGTGTCCAAGTTTTATGCTCATATCAATAATTACTTGTCACTTGTTAAAAGTCGCATTCAATATTCTTTACTACTGAATCTGTCTGTATAAATGTTTGTCTGTGAGTAATTCAGATAGCCTTCCAGTTCAGTATGGTAACTAACGATACATCTAACCTGGATCTCATTGTTAACCATCTTCAAACACGCAAAATGCTCTAACTAATCATGGTAATATAGAGGTATTCCTTCAAGGAGTGTTTATGTCATCATGATAAGGCTTATCGATTTGGTACAAATATAAAGCAGATTCACTGTATTAAATGTTAAGAATTTTAAACCAAACTATTAAGAAATAATAATTGACAATTGAACAATCCTCTTTTAATTTCTGTCTATCCTCCTCAATATACAACAAACAACATATAATTTATTCATCTCGGCCTTGAACTGATGACACTAAAACGTTATACAACATTCAATAAATATGATCGACATAACTAATTTCCCAATGGATAGATTATGCATATTTATCATTTGTTTTAACTCATTTTAGTTCTAAAACACAATTGAAACATTGAATTGCGTGTTTAAACGTTAATCGCTTTTGTTACTTTTCATTGATACTCGTTAGGACTTGAAAAGAAAAGCATCAGTAGGTTAAACAACCTGAATTTCGTGTTTATATTATCGGATTTACTGAAATAAAATTCGGTAGAAATTTTATGTTGACTTGCTGAAATATTTATTTCAATGAAACAATATGTATATGTGAATTACGTTTCATTGCCTTTGTTTGTAAGTTGTTATATGAAAATCATTCATTACTAGGGTGGGTATTTCTAACACGAATGTCTAGCAGGATTTGAGTAGAACATCTTAAAGTTGATAACTAAAGGGTAGAAATTAAAGAATGAAAGCCGGCTGAAGCTGGGTAGGACTTTGGGGGGCCAATCGGCATGAAGGTGCACTGAAGGTCGTCAATCATATCATGGGGTGTTTATTGAATGGTCTGATTTTGTGTCTGTATTTCAATGTTAGAATACATGTCAGTAACTCGGGATGTTTTGGATTCCGAGGTTTTTTATTTTTTATTACAGATAGATTCCACACTGTAATTTTGATACAAGTATGAAATTTTCAGCATGTGATATCGGTAGCCAAATTTTTGCAGGCCAACTATTGTTATCACTTGTGCGTCGGCAGGGGATTGGACCCTGATCAGCGAGTGTCCTAACCGTTGTGTCACCGACACACAAGAATTCCCTTTTATAAATTTGAGCAAAGAAAGAACAATTATTGGTGCAGAATAACATGGATCCATTTTTTCGTTGATTCCCCTTATCAGCTGCAAACAACCTGTAATCTTTGATAAATAAAAGTCAGCGTAAAGTTTTATATACTTTTGTCATGGTGAGGTAAAACATCAGGACGTCAGGGTAGCTGAAGTGTAAGTATATATATATATATCTTGTTACTGAGAAGTTTCTAGAAAATTAATTGAGGATGGCTGTCCCACTGACGACATTGGTTGGTGGTCACGCTAAATCATGAATTGGTAGAAGTTAGAATTCATGAGCTGGCCAATGAATCGGCTCCCAGTGTCTGAATGGTATACGAGCTAGCTTGCCTTGTAACGACGCGGAAAGTCCTGGGTTCGAACCTGAGTGGTGGGTGCGTACTATCGATGATTCGCAAACTACGATGAAACAGCTGTCCAGTAGTACTGCAGTGCTGGTTTTCAATGGTTCTCTAACTGATATCAATCTAATCCTTACAAACCAACTATGGTGCGTAGGTGGCACAGCGGTCAGGACTCTCGCCGACCATGCACATGGTCCGGGGTTCGACCCCTCACCGACGCACACCTGATATCCATGGACGGCCTGCAAAATTTGGGCTACCGATATCACATTCTGAAAATTCCATACCTGTACCAAAATACTGTGTGGAATCAAGCTATAGTCAAAATTAAAAATTAAAGTTTGCTGTTAGGGTGGCAACGAAAGAACTTTTAACAATTACGTAGTTAGATAAGAGAAGGGGAAAATTTGGTGTGCAAGAGGTCAGACGAAAAGGTTATGACGTGATGTCGTGAGTAGAACTCATAAGGCCCGAAATGATAGTAAACCCGGAAAAGAGAGAAGGTTTGCGTGAGATTAACAACCGCATATCGTAAAAGTAACACTATTAACATCATCACCACTACAGAATCTTCAAAGTTTGGAGCCCTATGTTCTACTCGGAGCACATGGAATGAAGAAAAGTGGTCCAACGGTACACTTTCAGTTTAATGTTATTTCAGCGGAGTTTTTAATATCAGATGACATGTCATTATGATTATTATTTCATATAGCAGTGAACTTTTGAAAATGAAAACTTAACTTTTAATAAGTTTAAAGCACAAATAGGAAACAAGATGTCGTAAATAGATATGCTTCAGTTAAAATTTATAACCGTCCTACTGCAGGCTGAGAAGTATTTACCCTCATTTAACCAGGAATTAAACAACAACTACAGGTCAAATGGTTATGTCAGAATGTCGGTAAAGTTTTAACAATTAGTCAGTTCAATAGGTTTGCATGGAGTGTATCTAAAAAGCATGATCTATTCATGCAATACACTTCGAACAGTCTGACCACACATCTGCTTGTCAAGTCAGTTTATATGGGGAAAATGAGAAAATACATGGTGGTCACCTAGAAAACACAGAAAAGTTGGCGACTTGAGAGTAAGGAGGATAACAGTGGACACGGGTTATGGTAGTATAATAGAAATAATAATAAGCTTTATTCCAGAAACAGTACTAGTGGTACAGTGTGGAATTTTCAGACCATATCTACAATATTTCCATCTAATTTTATCAAACATTTAAAAGGAGTATTTCAAAAAATTAAATATAAAGACAAAAACAGCAAAAAAACACACAAATCATAAAAAATAATTTTAAAAAATGCGAAAAAATACCAAGAAGTAGAAAAGAAAATAAACAGCATATAATAATATCTCAGTATTGGGTAGTGGAAGCTATGATATGATTATGCATGGTGACAGTAAAGCTACAGTCATACAAGAAGTTATGAAATGATATTTAAGAATGCTTATCGCCAACATGATCAGTTAATTTGATTGAACAACACTAAGCAATCATAAAATAACATTTCAGGGTTTTTCATTGTCAGCTCTAATGCGGTGTATGTGGTGGTAGTGTGAGTAATCCTGCATAATACAAAATTTTTAAGATGGTGATAATGGCGTTCATGACCAAGATTGTCAGTTAATATTGCCGAACAAAAAACAATCACAAAACCAATATTACATGATGCTTAATGACAGGACAATTTTGTAATACCCATAGTGCTTATAAAGTCAGAACCAGTAGAGACACAAAAGAAGGAATAGAATAAAGTACAAAAAGTAAGCCAATGTTAATCATTTAGGTAGCTAAGTATGCTTAAGAAGGTGTCCACAATAGAATACAAAATAAGAGAGAAATAAAAGAGCCTAAAATTATGTTATTAACAACAAAGCAAGTCATAGGTTTCACTCTTAACATTGTCTCTGTCACTTAAAACACAGACCAAATATGGTATCGTTGAGTTCCTATACTTGGTTGTACGAGCATATATTATTTTGTACTGATTTCTGGTTCTACTTGATGAGATACAAGGCGAGAGTTGGGAATAGAGGGGGTGTAGGGGGTCGGAGAGTATGGTTTTAGACCATCTCTCGCATGTTTTCATATGTCTTTCAACTAATGTAGTGACTAGCTGACTGAGTTTTACACCACTAGTCCTACTTACTACCTTCAAAATCCTTCACAGGATGGTATAATCCTTTTTCACTAGACCAGGAAAGACTAGCGGGGAGCACTAAAGAATGATGGGTATAGTATAATCAGAAGAGGATAATTAAGGTTAAGTTAAGTGTGACAATAAATCGATTTATGACTGACTGACTGGTTTCAACGTAGAACTCTGCACAAATTTGCAGCAGTTAGAGTGGCCATACTTCACTCAGCACACAAGGCAAGAGAAGAGAGTAAAAAAATGCAAAACAGAGACAGTAAGCAGAGTTATGAGGCAAAAGGAATAGTAATATCGAAGAACAATGTAGTTTTATTGGATATTATAAGTCACAAGGAGTGGACACATATGCGCCAGCCATTGAGAACAATTGTCTCCAGCCTTCATTGGTTTTTGCTATCCTGAGGACCCCACCCAGCCTAGAAGTCTAAAACTGCCTACGTGGTTGGCTTAAACTAACTGTTGTGGATATCACTGACTGATGAAGCTATGTTTTGGTTTGACTATCACTAGCTCATTTCCCTCCTACGTCAGATAGCATTGCTCGTTGCTGGTGAAGGCGATGGCTTGGCATGTGTAACGACAAATACCCTAACCATCTCAGTCGGTGTAAGTTTTAAACCTCGTCGCTTGATTTCTCCTTCTTACCAACCACTCGATGCCTAAACTCAATATTGCAAACAAACAGATCCTCTGAACTTTGGGAAACAACTGTCAGGGATGCATACTGAAGAGATAGTCATTCATTAAGTTTATTGTTACACCTATCTTGACGCCTTAGTGTTCCTAATCTGATTGTATTAATAAGAATCAATTCCATTATAATAATGTTTACTTTTTAATCAACTGTTGTGTTGTTTTTCG
>OX235271.1:214485574-214540125 GCA_944472155.2 Trichobilharzia szidati
GGACTTAAAAGTAAACATGATTATAATGGAATTTATTCTTAGTAATACAATCAGATTAGGAACACTAAGGCGTCAAGATACATGTAACAATACATTTAGTGAATGACTACCTCTTCAGTATGAATCCCTAATAGTTGTTTCCCAAAGTTTTGAGGATCTGTTTGTTTGCAATATTGAGTTTAGGCATCGAGTGGTTGGTAGGAAGGAGAAATCAAGCGACGAGGTTTTGAAGTTACACCGATTGAGATGGTTAGGGCTTGTGTCGTTACACATGTCTAGCCATCGCTTTCATCGACAACGGGCAATGTTAGCTGACGTAGGAGGGATCAGGTTGGAAATGAGCTAGTGGTAGTCAAACCAAAACATAGCTTCATCAGTCAGTGATATCCACAACAGTTAGTGTAAACCAAGTAGGAAGGTGTAGACAACCTGAATGGTTGTGGTCCTCGGAACGGTAAACACCAATGGCTAAAGACAATTAATGATATGGCTCAAAATCGGTCTCAATGGCCGACGAAGATGCATCTACTCCTTATGACTTATAATATCCAGTAAAACTATATTGTTCCTCGATATTACTATTCCTTTTGCCTCATAACTCTGCTTACTGTCTCTGTTTTGCATTATTTTTTTTACTTTCTTCTCTCGTCTTGTGTGCTGAGTGAAGTATGGCCACTCTAACTGCTTCACATTTGTGCAAAGTTCTACGTTGAAACCAGTCAGTCAGTAATAAATCGATTTATTGTCACACTTAACTTGACATTAATTATCTTCTTCTGATTATACTATACCTATTCTACTTTACTGCTCCCCATTAGTCTTTCCTGGACTACTGAAAAACGACTATACCATCCTGAGAAGGATGTTGAAGGTAGTTAGTAGGACCAGTGGTGTAAAACTCAGTCAGCTCGTCACTACATTAGTTGATAGGCATCTGAATACATGCGACAAATCGTCTAAAACCATAATCTCCGACCCCCAACACCCCTTCTATTCCCAACTCTCACCTTGTACCTCATCACGTATAACCAGAAATCAGTACAAAATAATATATGCTCGTACAACCAAGTACAGGAACTCAACGATACCATATTTGACCCGTGTTCTAAGTGACAGAGACAATGTTAAGCGCGAAACCTATGACTTGCTTTGTTGTTAAAAACATAATTTTAGGCTCTTTTAGGCTCTTTTATTTCTCTCTTATTTTGTACTCTATAGTGAACTCCTTCTTAAAGTATGTTTAATACTTAGCTATCTAAATTATTAAACATTGGCTTACTTTTTACTTTACTGTATTCCTTCTTTTGTGTATCCACTGGTTCCGACTATATTAGCACTATGAGTATTACAAAATTGTCCAGTCATTAACCATCATGTAACTATTAGTTTTGTGGTTGTTTTTATCTTATTTTTTATTTTTTTGGGCAATATTACCTGACAATCATTGGTTGTGAACGCCATTACCACAACCTTAAAATTTTGTATTATGCAGGATTACTCACACTACCACTACAAACACTGCATTAGGCCTGACAATAAAAAAACAAAACAACAACCCTGAAATGTTATTTTATGATTGTTTAGTGTTGTTTCAACCAAATTAACTGATCATCTTGGGGATAAACATTCTTAAATATCATTTCATAACTTCTTGTATAACTACAGCTTTACTGTCACCATGCATAATCATACCATAGCTTCCATTACCCAATACTGAGATATTATTTATTATGTTGTTTATTTTCCTTTCTACTTCTTGGTATTTTTTCGCATTTTTTAAAATTGTTTTTGTGTTTTTTTTTGTGGTTGTTGTCTTTATATTTATTCTTTGAAATACTCCTTTTTAATGTTTGATAAAATTAGATGCAAATATTGTAGATATGTGCTGAAAATTCCACACTGTACCACTAGTACTGTTTCTGGAATAAAGCAAATTATTATTATTATTACTATACTACCATAATCCGTGTCCACTGTTACCCTCCTTACTCTCAAGTCGCCAACTGTTCTGTGTTTTCTAGGTGACCACCATATATTTTCTCATTTTTCCCATATAAACTGACTTGACAAGTAGATGTGTGGTCAGATTGTTCAAATTGTATTGCATGAATACATCATGCTTTTTAGACACACTCCATGCAAACGTACTTAACAGACTATTTGTTAGAAGTTTATTGACATTCTGACATAACCATATGACCTGTAGTTGTTGTTTTATTCCTGGTTAAATGAGGGTAAATAGTTCTCAGTCTGCAATAGGATAGTTATAAATTTTTACTGAAGCATATCGATTTACGACATCTTGTTTCCCATTTGTGCTTTAAACTTATTGAAATTAAAGTTTTCAATTTCAAAAGTTCACTGCTAGATGAAATAATAATAATGATGACATGTCTTCTGATATTAAAACTCTGCTGACATAACACTAAACTGAAAGTGTGCCGTCGGACCACTTTTCTTCATTCCATGCGTTCCGAGTAGAACTTTGAAGATTCTGTGGTGGTAGTGGTGGTGATGGTAATAGTGTTACTTTGACGATAAGTGGTTGCTAATCTCACGCAAAGCTTCTCTTTTTTCCGGGTTTACTATCACCTAGGGTCTTATGAGTTCTACTCACTACATTATGTCATAACCTTTTCGTCTAACCTCTTGCACACAAAATTTTCATCTTCTTTTATCTATCTATGTAATTGTTGAAAGTTCTTTCATTACCACCCTAACAGCAAACTTCTCAATTAGTTTTCTATAGTTGATTTGTAAGGATTAGATTTGTTTTGACGAGTTGATCACGGATTGATATCAGTTAGAGAACCATTGAAAACCAGCACTGCAGTACGACTGGACAGCTGTTTCATCCTGGTTTGCGAATCATCGACAGTATGCAACCACCACCCAGGTTCGAACCCAGGACCTTCCGGTTACAAGGCAAGCTGGCTCGTATACCATTCAGTCACTGGGAGCCGATTCAGTGACCAGCCCATGAATTCTAACTTCTACCAATTCATGATTTAGCGCGACCACTAGCCACTGTAATGGGTGGGAAATCCACCCATCAATTAATTTTCTAGAAACTTCTCTGTAACAAGATATATATTATTTTTTTTATTTTTTTTATTTTGATTTACAGCTTGATTCCACACCGTATTTTCAGTACAAGTATGGAACTTTCAGCATGGATATCGGTAGCCCAAATTCAGGCCGACCATAGATATCGGGTGTGCGCCGGCAGGGGATCGAGCCATGGGCCATGTGCATGGTCGGCGAGAGTCCTAACCACTGTGCCACCGACGCACAAGTATATATCTATATACTTACACTTCAGCTACCTTGACGTCCTGATGTTTTATCTCACCATGACACTCTTATATTATGCTTGCTGATGACATAAGTACGTAAAATTTTACGCTGGCTTTGATTTATCAAAGATTACAGGTTGTATGCAGCTGATGAGGAGAATCAACGAAAAAATGGGTCCATGTTATTCTGCACCAATAATTGTTCTTTCTTTGCTCAGATTTATAAACGGGAATTCTTGTGCGTCGGTGGCACAACGGTTAGGACACTCGCTGACCATGCACATGGTCCGGGGTCCAATCCCCTGCCGACACACAAGTGATAACAATGGTCGGCCTGCAAAAATTTGGCTACCGATATCACATGCTGAAAATTTCATACTTGTATTAAAATTACGGTGTGGAATCTATATATAATCAAAAATACATAATCTCGGAATCCAAACATCCCGAGTTTCTGACATGTATTCTAACAGTGAAATACAGACACAAAGTCAGACCATTAAATAAACACCCCATGATATGATTTATGACCTTCAGTGCACCTTCATGCCGATTGGCTGCCCAAAGTCCTACCTAGCTTCAGCTGGCTATCATTCTTTAATTTCTACACTCTAGTTATCAACTTTAAGATGTTCTACTCAAATCCTGCTAGACATTCGTGTTAGAAATACCCACCCTAGTAATGAATGATTTTCATATCACAACTTACAAACAAAGGCAATGAAATGTAATTCATATATATATATATATTGTTTCATTGAAATAAATATTTCAGCGAGTCAACAAAAAATTTCTACCGAATATAAATTCAGTAAATCCGATAATATAAACACGAAATTCAGGTTGTTCAACCTACTGATGCTTTTCTTTTCAAGCCCAAGCGAGTATCAATGAAAAGTAATAAAAGCGATTAACGTTTAAACACGCAATTCAATGTTTCAATTGTGTTTTAGAACTAAAATGAGTTAAAACAAATGATAAATATACATAATCTTTCCATTAGAAAATTAGTTATGTCGATCATATTTATTCAACGTTGGATAAAGTTTTAGTGTCATCAGTTCAAGGTCGAGATGAATAAATTATGTATTGTTTGTTGTATATTGAGGAGGATAGACAGAAATTAAAAGAGGATTGTTCAATTGTCAATTATTATTTCTTAATAGTTTGGCTTAAAGTTCTTAACATATAACATTGAATCTATTCTTACTTGTAATTTTATGGTGCTATATATATATGTACCAAATCGATAAGCCTCATCATGATGACATAAACACTCCTTGAAGGAATAGCTCTATATTTACCATGATTAGTTAAATGATTTTGCGTGTTTGAAGGCGGTTAACAATGAGATCCAGGTTAAATGTATCGTTAGTGACCATGTTGAACTGCAAGGCTACCTGAATTACTCACAGACAAAAATTTATACAGACAGATTCAGTGATAAAGAATATTGAATGTGACTTTTAACAAGTGACAAGTAATTATTGATATAAGTATAAAACTTGGGCACTGTGCTGGTGGAGGATAACTCCATTATGGATAAGATTTTATTTTGATAAGTCATACAGTGTCGCTTTACAGTAATATCAACTGATGACCAAGTTTCGAGCACAAACTATTGCCACTCATAATCATATCAAGTCACTCACTCACACAACTTTTTTCCTTCATTCATATATATGGGTGGAATTGACTAGATATTTGAATAAAAATCAATATGTGATAATGTACATTCAGAAATAATAATGTAAGTGCTATTGATCAATTACAATCAGATGGGAAATAAGACGAGTGTTTTTATAGCCAAAATAATGAGTAACTTGTTAGAATGTTGTGATGTACATGAATTGAAATATAATTTTAAGATTATTTATTATCCTCCTCTGATTTGACTGACTGGCGGTAATAATATCTTCCATATTTCTGGTATTTGCATTGAGTCATTTCTGTTGCATGTGTTGGGTGTAGACTGGATGAACCAGGCAGGATTCAGTAATCAATCTCTCTCCCTCCACCTACATAGATTACGTCTTGAAATCTTAACCCTCTCCAACCCTATTGTGTGATCGTGTGTTAATGCATGCAGTGCATTCAAATGTCTAATCAATTTCACTCATACACTTAAATGAAGAAAAAAAGTTGTGTGAATGACTTGATATGATTATGAACAATAATAGTTTGTGATCGAAACGTGGTCATCAGTTAATATTCCTGTATACAGCCACTGTGTGATTTATCAAAATAAAATCTTATCCATAACGGAGTGACAAGTAAGTCACAAAGATAATTTGTGAGGGGAGTATTTTGAAATTATTCAACGTGTTTTGAGTTCCATGAGAAAAAACCAAAACTCAACTGTTGAAATGTTACTGATCTACGTATTTAAAGGCAGAAATATTTTTTTCTCAAAATATATATTGTTTTGTTTCTCTATATTTGGTTTGTAAGGGTTAGTTTTTGTTTTTTTACGAGTTGATCACGGATTGATATTACGAACTGGTAGAAGTGAGAATTCATGGGCTGGCCACTGAATCGCCTCCCATTGGCTGAATGGTATACGAGCTAGCTTGCCTTGTAACCGGAAGGTCCTGGGTTCGAACCTGGGTGGTGGGTGCGTACTGCCGATGATTCGCAAACTAAGATGAAGCAGCTGTCCAGTACTACTCCAGTGTTGGTTTTCAATGGTTCTCTAACTGATATCAATCTTAGATCAACTCGTAAAAACATAGTTTTGAGTTCAGAGTAAAACGTGTATGCTGTTCCCTGAGTTTTGTTATTCTGTCATTGATGTTTAACCTCATCTAGTTTACTAGTTCAGTAGTTTCCTAGTCCTGTCAAAGATAGAAGCTTGGGTGTGGAGCTAACAACCCTACTTTAGAAAATCAATCTAGTGGCTACAATATTTTCAAAGCATAAGAAAAATACGAAAAATAAATCTATTCTTCGTTGGAATCGAAGAGAGAGGGTTGATGCGGGATGATGAAAGCCCTTGGAAAGTCAGTCAGCTCTGTGTATCTACTTTCGATAGAAGCAAAAATAAGAACTGGGATATGGAACAATATTAATGATTTTTAGAGGCTCGCCTGAATCACTATTGTTATTATTATAATTCCCTTGGGTTCCAAGTGGAACATAGGGCTTCAACAACACATCCCTACTTTCTTCTACTGGATGCTGTCATCTTCAGCTGGCTAGCCACACGATTGACCACGATCTCTCATCTCCCTCTCCAACTCATAGAATCTCCTCTATATCAAACTCACACTGATGATTCACTCATCGTTTCTCATTCACCTCTCAATAGAGGGCTTGGCACGCGATGTCGTTCGACAGCCTCCTCAATGTTTAGCCCATCCATCTCCATTTTCTCCTCCACATTTGTTGAGCAATCGACTCTCGCCTGGTGGTTTGTTTCCAAATAGAGTTTCCTGTTGCTAATTCTGCCTGCCTAGCCAGCCGGCTGGCCATTTGATCTACAGTATAGAGACAGAGAAAGTGGCTGTTGATAAAAGTCTTCAACCTAATGGAAATCCTTTTCATGACACATTGGCCAAGTTTCTGACCCATATAGAAGAACAGACTGACTTGACATTGGTGTTGAAAATCTGAATCTTGTACTTAATGCTGGCTGGCTGACTAAGTGCAGTACAGTGCAGTGCAGAAGATTTCCAAACTAGTTTCAGGTTGTTGAAGGCACATCTTGCTTTTCCAATTCTGGCTGGCTGGCGTTGACATCTTCATCCATGCTGTTGCCTGTGGTTCAAACCATGCTTCCTTCCTACATAACTGAAGGAAGTAACCTATGTTAGATCTCTCCCACTGATAGTGATTGGTGCTCGTTGTTTATGCTGTCGGTGGTGTTGGCGGTTGATTACCTTTATCACCTCTTTCTTCTCTATGTTCACCTAGAGGTCCTATCTTTGTTGCCAGTCTCTCCAGCCAGTTTTTTGGTTTTCGCCTGCAAGTCTTCGAGTTTGTGTGACACTAGACATATATCATCTGCAAAATCCATATCACTGAATCACTGGGCTACCTGAATTTCTATCCCACAAATTGCATCATGTTTCCGCTAACTCTGATTGTTTTAATCATTCACTTTTATTCTTCCATCGCAAAATACACTCATGCACATTTTCAGATGGCTGGCTTTCAAACTATCGGTTGACATTCTTCAGGAATGAGGGATAATTAGCTGAGGGATTTATCTATGCTTCAAACCGAACAACGTTTCGCCACATGATAAATTATAGACTAATGTTTTATGTGAATATCCTGGATGAAGAGAAAATACTATGCTATAAATTACCTTGAGAATTCTCTATATTGTGTAAACAGTTTGTCCAGAATAAAGCTGTTACTATTATTATTATTATAGGAAGTGATAATTTCATTAGCTTTAACTTTATTAGGCGTATAAGAACGTTTTCAGGTTGCGCGATTATTTAAGTAATGTCGTCTTAACTAATGGATTTTAAGCAACACCATACACTTTTCTTCACAGTTATCCTAATCTAAATTAACTTCAGTTTGGTCACGTGAAAACGAAGAAGAAGCATTTTTGAAGTCACATAAAAATAAAACATTCCACCCTTTGCTGGTGTCAGCATGCTTCATTTTAGATTTATGTGTTAGAAATGTCAGCAGTTGAAGAACAGGTATACATGTCAACTGATTATATTTCCATACAAATGTCAGGCATCTTAAAAATTGTCATATCATCTTTGAATTAGAACTTCATAAGGCAAAAATAAAACATCTGTTGAATGCGTTTAGTAACTGAAATTATTTCAAAGAATTGACTGATACTAAAGATGAAGTATCAGGCTGCACTTTTGAGTCGGTGGTTTGGCAGTAGAGTCCTGGTCGACCATGCACGTGGTCCAGGCCGGCACACTCCTTTAACTTCCTTAGTCAACTATAATCCCAGCAAAGAGGGGAGGTTGGGTGTGAGACTAATAATAATAATAATTTACTTTATTCCAAAAACAGTAGTTGTAATACAGAATGGAATTCTCAGCATTTGACACAAAGTTGCATCTGATTTACTTAAAATATAAATAAAATCAAAACAAAATTAACCAGAGGAATTTGTCCACGTTTACGATATAAAGTCAAAAATACTCCAAGCACGAATTGAGATTATTAAATATAATAATAATAATAATAACAGTGAGTTTGTTTCAATCAGTATTGTCCATTCAGTTTGGAAACTTTAGCATGTTATAGATTATTGGATCTAATGTTCTGTTGATATAGTACGGTGAGACGAAATACAAAATTAACAGTTATAACACAGCTTAAATGATGTTCACACTTATGGAAAAAAATAAACAAAAACAAAAAAATTGAGAGGATTATAAATATAAGAAATACAATAGCAATGGAGTTTGATGTTGTAAGGGTGGAGGAAGTGGTTTATTTAGTAATGCAAAGAAGGTTAGTTAGTTCATGCCCAACACTATTTTCATCACATAAAGTACGTGCTAAATATGGTATAGTGGAATTTTTATACTTAGATGTACGTGCATAAATTCTTCTGAAAAGACTTCTAGTTTTACCTGAGGAGACACAAGGTTGGAGCTTTGGGTCCTGGGGTGGATACTCACAGTCTGACAAAATTCCTTTAGCAAATTTGTTACATGAAATCAAGTGCCTATCAGTGACAATGTCAACGATATGGCCTAGCGGGATACCACTCGTCCTAGTGACAGTCTTCAGAGTTCTACGAAGTATGACATAGTCCTTTTTAAGCAATCCGGGAAAGAATAAGCAAGGGTGAACAGTAACGAAGAATAGGTGAAATACACGAGTTGACAAACTGTAAGAGGAGAGTTTGGTTGAGTTATGCTTGAGTGCCTCAACTTCTTAAAGTAAAAAGTCAGACGAAATATTCTTTTAGAAATCGCTAAGACATGGGAAGACCAGGATAGGTCAGAAGAAAGAATTAATCCAGGATACTTAACTTCAGACTTGATTTCTATATCAGTATTTAGCAACCCCACTTGGTGAAAACATCACTGCTATTGTATCTTCAAAGGTCAGAGCTTGAAGCCTTATGTTCCACTGGGAATGCAAAGAAAATTAACATCAGGGTGCGCTAATATTTACTACAGGTGAAATTTTGAGTGGAAACCTCATTTTATGAATAATTTACTTCTGATAAAGCAGCTATTTGGGACAATTATATGATATATCACTCTTTAGAAGTGGCACCATATTTATATCATAAGTACTAGTGAGTTTCAATAAACACGCCAAAATATATCTGCATTATTTCATGAAAATCCAATAATATAAATGTAACTCTAAAGTCCCTGCTTCGCTTAATCCGCATTATATTGCTTGGATATCAGTGTGAAGTGGGATTTTCTGATACCAGTGCAGCAAATTTGATTAAGTACCGTCAATGTTTTTCTTATTACTTTACGTTACGAGTGGAAAATGGGTTTTGAACTTAAGCTTTAGAAGTCTTTGTAGCAGCGATTTTGATTCTTATGGTGTATTGTTGCTAGTCCCACTCACGCCTAACCTTCACAGTTTACCGGCTTGACGAGGTTTAGGAGTGCATCTGTCGGCGATCGATCCCCAAACCACGTATATGGCTGGCGACAGTTCTACCGCATAACTACCAACTCTTGGTCGATAATTTGTATAGCAGAAAAAATTTTCTGATGCAAAATTTTGTTTAAAAAGCACGCAGAATTATTACTTATCCATGAAAAATTCCCAATCTAACATTAATAGATAGAAGACTAGTAGTTCAGTGAAGAGTCTCTTTTCGGCGAATTCATTTTCATAGCTGTACAATCGCAAATAAATGCATGGTTGTTTTGTATGTGTGTGTACATTAAATTTGTCAAACGAAAATATAGTTAATAAGTTCAGGTGAATTGGATGTTGATATAAGAGAGTAGTAACAAAAGTGATGAGTTGTCACAAACGATTGTTAAAGAAGAGTTACGTAATATTGTGAATAGTTTGATGAAAGAGTTTTGTTCAGGGTGTACATGGGAACAAAATAACATACAAAATTACACAAGGGTTTTAAGCAGTTAGAAAAATAAGCAAACAAACAAAAGTTAAGTCAAATCAACGGAGTTGTTACCTTGAGAGTAGAAGTGATTGAATAATTTTCTTTTGTATGCATAGTTCTGGTTCTTCCAACTGAATGCCTGCGGCTTCTGCAATGCAAAGAAGACGGAAACGTATTGTTTTTGCAAGGTTGTTCTTCAATTTGTAGATTACTTTGAGGCAGGAGGCGTTTGCTGAGATGGAATGGCCAGTATTGACGAGGTGTTCGATTATTGCACTCCTTATACGACCACTACTTCCTTTCTGCAGCCACGCTGGATAGTGTTCTTTGATCCTTTTTGACAGGATGCGCGTTGAACGACCTATGTACCTGGCTCCACAGCAACAGGTGAACTGATATATACACATAGAAGTGGTCATGTGCGGGATCTTGTCCTTTGGGCTTCTGCAGATCAGCGGGCGACTGGAGAACACTACTCTCAATGTTGCCGCAAAGAAAGTTCTTCTTAAAGAAGTCGAAATTCTCCTCTTAAGGACATCACTGAGTAGGTCACCTTTGAAGTCAAGGTTCATATAAAGTATCTTTTTTGGCACGGATGGTGTCTCTTGCTTTTGGATTTTCTGTTTGACATTTTTGTCTACTAATCTTCATGGATAACGGTTTTGTATTAGGCTTTCGTTCAGGAAGTGTAGTTCTTCTTCCAGGGTATCAGAGCTGCAGATGCGTCAGATGCGACTGGCAACTTATCACTGAAGCACAACAGCAAAGGACTACGATGCTACACCTGGCGGGGATATGCAATCAAGGTATTCAAGAATGACAACTAAAATGTTGTATTTATGAAATTACCAAAGATTTTCACTGGCATTTTATGTTGGCACTGCAAGAAGTTTTGAATTTTAATAGGTCACTGGATAATAGGAATATGACAAGAGGACGCTAAAGTGTGTCTATCTTAATATTTAATATGTCTGTTATTTTATACAAACAATTCCATAGAGATCTTGATGTAGTTGTGTTCTCTGAGCTGGATAGTTGATTTGCGAAGCTTTCATTGCCCTACTAGACAACACTGTCAGCGCATCCTTCAGTTTGATGAAGTGAGCTTTCAGATTCCGCCACGAGTTTATTACTCATCTCTTCTGGCCATCTTGAACGTGATTGGTTGTTTTCATGTGTTTTCAAACCCTCTCTAGGCTACTTGTATATGTATTGGTGTTGATTGTTTCCATGACCTGAAGCTTGAACCTTTATGTGTGTGAGAGATTTCCTTCTGATCGATTAGTAAATTTTATTGATGTCAGTGTGTCTTTTGACTGTTCTACCACATACAAACAACGTCTCAAAAACCACAACAAGACTCTGCAAACCATTAGGAATTGATGTCACACACAAACCAACAAAATCGATTCATATTCAAGTATTGGTTTGTAGGGATTTGATTGATTCATTACAAGATTTCATCATGAGCTGACATTGGTTAGGGAACCATTGGAAAACCTTTAAGGAGTACTGGACAGCTGTTTCGTCCTGGTACTTGAGACTCTTCATCAGTACGCACCCACCGACAGGGTTCGAACGCATGACCTTCTGATTACAAGGTGAGCTCAAAGACCATTAAGCCACTGGGACCCGATCCAATGGCCAGTCCATGAATTCTAACTTCTGCAAATTCACGATATAGCGCGACCGCTAGCCAATGTCTTCGGCGAGTATTTATCCTCACACTCGACCTGCTGCATCCCACTGATCACGATTGGTTACAGGATTTCATCATGAGGTAACATCAGTTGTAGGACCATTGGAAGTTAGAATCCATGGGCCATTGGATCGGGTCCCATTGGCTTAATGGTCTATGAGCTCACCTTTAACCAGAAGGTCATGCGTTCGAACCACGATGGGTGCGAACTATTGAAGAGTCCCAAACTAGGGCGAAACAGCTATCCAGTACTCCCAGGTTTTCTAATGGTTCTCTAACCAATGTCAGCTCATGAGAAAACCAATTCACTCAGCTGACTCTGTTCAGACCAAAAGACTCAACAACGAATGAAGATAAAACCAAAATCATCTACAAAATAAGTTGCAACGATAACGAGAAACGCTAAATTGGCCAAACGGGACGCCCCTCTGATTTGGTAGGTTGGCTTGGGGCTAGATTTTTTTGACACATCGACAAATACAAAATTTACCGATCGATCAGAAGGAAATCTCACACACAAAGAGTCAAACTTCAGTTCAAGGAAACAATCAACACCAATACATATACACGTAGCCTAGAGAAAACACACACAAACAACCAATCACGACGTTCAAGGTCACCCACCAAGGAGAGATGACTAATAAACTCGTGAAGAAATCTATAAGCTCACTTCAACAAACTGAAGTATGCGCTGAAGATGCTGCCTAGAAGGGCAATGTAAGCCTCTTCGCTAAACCATTCAGCTGAGAGAACACAACTGCATCAAAATCATCCAGCTGAGCTACAAATCTCCTTTAACATATCTAAATTCAATATAGGAAGTGGCTTTATTGCACTTTCCAGCTAGTTGTAGTTAGCTTCATAGTTCGTTGCTATGGTGGTTTAATGATAGGTTATATTTTTGTATGCTTTTTAGATGAAACTTCGCATTAAAGACTTTTTCTGGTATACATATTGTCAGCGGTATTATAATCCTAAACTGAGTTACATTTGCTGCACTGTTATCAGAAAATCTTACTTGACACTGATATCCGAGCAGTGTAATGGGGATTAAAGGATGCAGTGAGTTAAAACAATAGACAAGATGGAGGTAATCAAAATAACCAATCATTAAAAACAACAACAGCAACATCCAGTGCCAATCACCATCAACGGGAAGGATTTGAAAGAGGTGAGTTCATTCACTTATCTAGAGAGCATTGTCTCAACCACAGGAGGAACACGCGAAGATGTCAAATCGAGAATCGTCGGGAAGGCGAGAAACACATTCACCAACCTGAAACCAATCTGGAAATCCTCGTCAATCAACTCACCATCAACAACAAAATTCGGATTTTCAATACAAACGACGTCAAGCCAGTTCTTCTATACCGATCAGAAACTTGGCCAGCGGGTCACAAAGAATATTTCCAACAGCCTGTTGCAGACCTTTATCAACAGCTAACTGTCTTCGCTCTATACTCAAGATCAGATGGCCGGAAAGAACAAGAACCAACAAGAAACTATGGGAACAAACAAAACAAGAGCCAATCGCTCAACAAATATGCAGGAGAAAGTGTAGATGGATTGGACACTGGCTGAGGAGGCCGCTGGGTGAAATCGCACGTCAAACACTAGAGTGGAACGCGAAAGTGAAGTGGTGAGTGGGTCGTCAACGCTAGGGTGACATGGAGGATATCCTGTGAAGAGGAGTTGAAACAGTATGGACTAACATGGATGCAGGTGAAAAGTACAGCGGAAGACAGAAGCAAGTGGAGACGTGCAGTTGAAGCCCTATGTTCCACTAGGAACCCAAGGGAACAATAATAATAATATGTCGTACCACTTCAAAAGAGGGATATACCGTATAATCCACCCTCCATTTTTATCTAATTTAGAGGATTCAGCATACTGAGATTATTCCTGTTGTTCGTTCCTTGAGTTCGAAATCAGACAAAGTGCTTCATCGAAACGTATTCATCTCACCCTGTTCTCTAGTATTACCTTCAATAGCTCCACAACTGTCCACCTGATTTCCTCTCCTCATCATATGACTTTTTCCATGTCACCCTCAGCCTCATCCCGAACTCGTCGCTTCACTCTTGGGTCCCACCCAACAGCCTGGCATTTAATGTCAGTTCAACGTCTTCACCGTCCTCTGTGTATTAGGTAGGCAACATACTGTCACGCATTTGATGATATTTTTATATTCAAGACACAACACAAACTGATCCGCAGGTTCGCAAGATTTTACTTGTAAAAACATTTATCTGCTTTTCTTCACCGAGCTGAATGATTTCACCGTTTTCTGCCTCAGCCACATTCGAAAAGAACCTGAGTCATTCTAACGACCCGCTTCTATGTAAATAAAACGTAATCTGAAGAACGAGAACTACAATAAGAAGTAGAATATATTAGATATCTCATTCTACCTGAAACAAATTTAGACTGATTGGATGGCTTAATGAGAATAAGCAATGAAAATGTCCCACCAAATATTATATTTCATACCGGCATTTTTATTCCTTTATCAGTGGTTGACTGGTAAAGTGTCTGCCAACCTTTCACATGGTCCGGGTTCATTTCCAGACTGACACAATCATGAATGTCCCATAGTCATTCTTGCCGATAAGAGGCTCGGACAAATGGGAGGTCGAGCGTGAAGCAAGCAACCCAATCCCATGAAAACAGTGCTACATCCACTGAAAGTTTTAAGTTCAGTTCTTAAATTCCACTGTGAAAGCAAGGATTGAGAAAAGCTTTATAGGCATTGTTATTCGTAGTTTGTGGAACATAGATGGTTTCCGCATCACACAGTTTTGAATATTCAGTTACGCAAAAATGTATTGGTTTGTAGGGATTTCATTGATTGGTTACAAGATTTCATCATGAGCTGACATCGGTCACAGAACCATTGGAAAACTTCCAGGAAGTATTGGATAGGTGTTTCGTCGTAGTACTTGGGCCTCCTCACCAGTTCTCACCCACCGACAGCATTCCGACCCATGGCCTTCTGGTTACAAGGCGAGCTCGCAGACCATTAAGCCACTAGTCCAGTGCATGAATTCTAACTTCTAACTATTCTCGACACCTGCGGTTCCAGTAGAAAGTTGTGACCAGTGGTATACAGCAGGGTGGATGTGAGGACAAATACTCGCAAGCGATAAAATTTGCTAGTCCTGGGTTCGAACCCTGATGCGTACTGATGAAGAGTCCCAAACTAGGATAAATAGCTGTCCAGTACTTCCAGTGGTTCTGTAACTGATGTCAGCTCATGATGAAATCCTGTACACAAAATCAGTCTGCGAATGCAATAATCTATGTCTGGAAATCATAGCGTTAAATATCACACTTTGAATAATTGTGGAAACAATCATTAATAAGTTTTCACTATTGAATTATATGGGTAAAAATCACATTATTTTGCTATACGCATAGATTTGAAATACACAATTGCTATGCATTACAATTTCTTAAACATAAACGCACTTATGAGCAATCAATTGATGCAGTTCAAGATAAAAATATCTTTTTACGTGTTGATCACGGACTGATATCAGTTAGAGAACCATTGAAAACCAGGGAGTACTGGACAGCTGCTGTTTCATCCCAGTGGGTGCGTACTGCCGATGATTCCCAAACTAGGATGAAACAGCAGCTGCCCAGTACTCCCTGGTTTTCAATGGTTCTCTAACTGATATCAGTCCATGATCAACTCGTAAAAACATTACAAACCCTTACTAACCAAACTATATAAAAATATCTGTTCGCTGATACCGTGTAACCTATAAAATGATTATTGCTGGGTTGTGTTTTTTTAACTTAATTGAATTAATGGAATCAGTTAACAGGACACTAAACAGTAATGTAAGAAATATATACACATCTCGACAAAAAAATATACCGTACTAAAAATCATTATCGTTATGTCCTATTTGACCAAATAATAATCAAGATAATTCGTGGGAATAGTAGAAACAAATAATGAATAGGTATTTAGAAAATAGGCTATCGGAAGAACTACTTATAGACAAACAACACCTTGATAACAAACAGTTAAGGTATACAATAATTTAATGCATTGAAAAGGTGAAATGAAAAAATTAAACAGCTCTATATATAAAAAAGTGAAAGCTTGCTCTGGATGAAAAACTTTGACCGGGACAGGCTGGATTCAGGAGAAACAAGTCATGCATTGATCATATCACCACATTACGGTTCATCGTTGAACAAAGCTTCGAATGGTAGTCACCTCTCTAACTCAACTTCATCGACTTTGAAAAAGCCTTCGACAGCGTCAATCGAGAGGTGATTTGGCAACTAATTCGCTACTACGGGGTGCCACTGACAATTATATATCTCATCCAACATTTGTACGACAACGTTGCATGCCAAGTAATCCACAACGGGAAACTCACGTAATTTTTCGAAGTGAGGACCGGAGTAAGACAAGCTGGCTGGCTTCCCACTATCTCCAATGATTTTCCAGATTACGGTAGACTGCGTGATGCAAGGACAGTGAGCAATGAGGAGACAGGCATTAAATGGACCCACATAAAATACTTGGAGGATCTGGACTTCGCCGATGATATATTTATATCTGATTTCTCATAAACCGGAAGATACGCAAGTGAAAAGCAACAAGTTGGCAGAAGAAGCATCCAGAGAAGACAGGACTTCCTTCTGGTGAACATAGGGGAAACAGATGTAAGTGATGAAGATTCCTGGCCAACAGCAACATCGACAACAACAACAGACAGCAATCAGCATAAATGGGAGAAATCTGAAAGAAGCAACCTCCTTTACCTACCTACCTACCTGGGAAGCATCGTTTCAACTGTAGGCGGACGGCAATGATGGGGATATCGAAGCGAGAATCGGGAAAGCAAGGCAAGCTTTCGTTTTCTCAAGTCTGTGCGGACATCAACAGCACTCAGCATGCAAATAAGATGCGGATTTTCAACTCCAATGTGAAATCAGTCAGAGCTACTATATGGACAAGACACTTGGCGCGTCATAAATAGCACCTCAAACAAACTACAGACCTTCATTAATAACTGTCTTCGCTCAATACTTCTCTCAATATCAGATGGCCAGAAAAGATCAGCAACAGGGATCTCTGGGAGCAAACCAACCCAGCAGGAACCGATTGTGAAACAAATAGGTAGGAAGAAATGGAGATAGATTGGCCAAACTCTGAGGAAACCATCAAGTGACATCACTATACAATCCATTGCTCGAGTGGAACCCGAAAGGGAAGCGGCGAGTTGGTCGTCAGTGCGAGGGTGACTTGGAGGAGGTCATGTGAAGAGGAGATTAAAACGTGTGGGCAGACTTGGAGCCAAGTGAAGACTCTAGTGGGGAACTGAACGCAATGGAGACGCACGGCTGAAGCCCTGTGTTCCTCTAGGAATTAAAGGAAACAATAATAATAATGTATAAAAAAGAATTAGAAGAACTTAAAATAGAATCCATGAACCACTGAATCCTGTCCTAGTGGTTAAATGGTCGACGGGATCTCCTCGTAGACTGAAAGTCCTAAGTTCGAACCACTTAGAGGTCATGGATATACACTGATGAAGGGTCTCCGAAATGGAACGAAACAGCCATCCAGTACCCTGCAGTTTTTAGCGTTTCTGCAACTGATATTTGCCCGTAATCTAGCTTTGTAAACGAAACATTTGTGTATCAAAGTAGAAGGAAGGGATAAGCCATTTGCTCATCGTAATAGGAAAGACGGATGATAACTGTTATTAGTGGAATATAGTACTACAGTATTATAAGCTGCGCTATTTTTCCTAACCACTACGCTTTTATAAGTCTACCAAAAAGCCATTGTTGTTCCATTGCAATATATCATTACCCATATATACAAAGTGGTGTTGCCTTGGTCTTTGTTAACAAACACATATCTTCCTCTGTTTGACCTCTACAAGCTCTTTAAGTGATATCCATTTATTTGATGAGTACATGTCCCATTTTATACTTCTTAAAACCACCATTAATAAAAATTATTACTACTCATACTGACTTGCAGTCAAAAACCCACGAAATGGCTGAAGAGGCAGCAACGACAGGACTGCAGGTAAACACAAAGACGTAGGTCATGAAAATAACCAACAAACCTCAACAACTTTTCAAGTGTTGGTTTGTAGGGATTTGATTGGTTACAGGATTTCATCATGAGCTGACATCAGTGGGTGGGTGCGTACTGCTGAAGAGTCCCAAACTAGGACGAAACAGCTGTCCAGTACTCCCAGGTTTTCCAATGGTTCTCTAACTGATGTCAGCTCATGATGAAATCCTGTAACCAATCAAATCCCTACAAACCAACACTTGAAAATCAATGAGATGCTCACTAGCGACTTGCCCTATTCAGGTGGGTAGTCACCTGGGGTTCTAGTGAGAAGTCGTGACCAGTAGGGTGCAGCAGGTCGGGCGTGAGGACAAATACTCGCCGAAGACATTGGCTAGGGGTCGCGCTATGTCGTGAATTGGCAGAAGTTAGAATTCATGGACCATTGGATCGGGTCCCAGTGGCTTAATGGTATACGAGCTCGCCTTGTAACCAGAAGGTCCTGGGTTCGAATCCCGGTGGGTGCGTACTGCTGAAGAGTCCCAAACTAGGACGAAACAGCTGTCCAGTACTCCCAGGTTTTCCAATGGTTCTCTAACTGATGTCAGCTCATGATGAAATCCTGAAACCTCAACAACAACAATCACCAATCACCATCCTGGAAAGAATAAAAGATTCACTGGATACAGAACTCCGCCAGCCCGGAACAAGCTGGATTCAGCAACGGCAAATCATGTGCTGATCAAATTGCAACCCTACACACCATTGCCATCATCGAACAAAGCATAGAATGGCGGTCAAACCTCTACCTAGATTTCATCGACTTCAAAAACGCCTTAGACAGCACTGACCGCAAAGTAATTTGGAAACTACTTCAACACTATGGTGTGCCATGCCCAAGTCTTTATCAACCTCATTCATCCGCTGGTTATTCGATAATACCACGTGTCGAGTGATCCACAGCGGAAAACTCAGTGAGGTGTTCGAAGTGCACACAGGAGTAAGACAAGGCTGCCTACTACCAATGGTTACATTGACAACTGTGGTGGATTGGATTATGCGTCAGACTGAGCATGAGAGTGAGAAGACAGGAATGCGCTGGACCACGGATAAGAAGACTCTAGAAGATCTGGATTTCGCTCATGATGTATGTCTAATGTTATAAAAAATCGAAGACTTGCAGACGAAAGCCTATAAACTGGCCGAAGAGGTAACGAAGATAGGACTCCAGGTGAACAGAGAGGAGACCTAGGTCATGAAGATAACCAACCAGCAACAACAACCAGTACCAATCACCATCAGTGGGATAGATTTGACAGAGGTTACTTCCTTCACTTATCCGACTAAGAAGCACGGTTTCAACCACAGGCAGCCGGAACGAATGAAGATGTCAAGTCCAGTTAGAATAGGAAAGGCAAAATACGCCTTCATCTATCTGAAACCAGTATGGAAATCTTCTGAACTGCACTCAGTCTGCCAGCCAGCATAAAGAACACGATTCGGATTCTCTTCAACACAAATGTGAATTCAGTGAGTCAGTGCTTCTATATAGGTCAGAAACTTGGTGAGTGTAGCACGAAAAGGATTTCCAACAAGCCACTGCAGACTTTTATCAACAGCTGCCACCTTCGTTGGCTCCATGCTGAAGATCAAATGGCCAGCCAGCTAGAAAGAATTAGCAACGAGAAACTCTGGCTGGGAACAAATCAACCAAGAAAGGTTGCAAGGGTGACATGAAGGAAATCGTTTGGGGAGGAGGAGATGAGAGATTATGGGCAATCGTGAGGCTGTCCAGCTGATGGGGACAAAAGAAAATAAAAGAAGGCCTATGTGCCACTCGCAACCGAAGGGAATAATAATAATAAAGTTTGTACATCTTTTTCCAGTAGAACTGGTGACTGTCGTTTTCTGCACGCAGTAATATGAGGGAGTGGGTTGAATGTCATTTGACAGTTATTTTATGTTCAAAGATCTCCACAATGCGCAATATCGGGTTTCCTACAATTTTCTTAGTTTATTTTGTGGAAGATTTTGGTTTTGTCTTCTTTTGTCGTTGTGTCACCTGATCGATATCATATAGATCGGAGTGATTATAGGCAAAGTCTGTTCCGAAAGGTTGCACTAGACTGGTGGTGATTTCACAAATGCTCTTCATGTATGGTAAGAAAATTTTCTTTATGGTTGTCTCTTTTTCTTGAAGTTCCATGGATATGAATGATTTTTCTACATAATCGTGGTAACAGTGGGGACAATAACGGTGGTATGAGTGAGGTACACTTACACAATTACAGCCAGGAAGAGCGAAATCAATGCAGAAATACAAGCGACAAGTGATTTATAGAGCATATTCAGTATACTAATAGTGTCCACAATAAACACAGTAAGTATAGTCAGCAGAAAGACATTTAAATTTATTCTAACGTTAATGTTTGCTTTTAACGTTGGTTGGGGAAATAAACCAACGTTTATTTGTGTAACATTTAATCTGCTGATTTAGACTTTTTAACTTAAGCGTGTCTTAAATATGCCTTATAATGTTACCTCTTCTTCTCTTTATCGATTTGTTTTCTCTCCATCTTTTTCTCTTCCAAAATTCCTCTTTCTATACTCAAGGACAATCAGTTAGAATCGAAGTTGATCTAACGACCAACCTTGATCGATTACAGCTGCTTGATATCACTTTACATTAAACCTTTGCTCACTGTTATTATTTCTGGAATTTCATTTTTTTTGGGGGGTGGAAGTTGATGCAGGAGGACAGAAATATTTGTTTATCTTGCCGCTTAATTACAATTTATCACGCCTAGTGGTTTAATCTTATAGATGTTTTGTTGTCGAAATGGGTCGGCTGTTGGCTGAAATTGATGAAGTGATCATTGAACAATTAGAAGTTATTAGCTATGAATAAGACAGACAGATTCAGGGTTATTCATCACTTATAAAATTATGAATAAACAGATGAACCCTAAATTTGATATCACATTCGTGTATCATAACCCAAGAGAAAAGTAATCCACAACGGGAAAATTACGGAATCCTTCGAAGTGAAGACAGGAATAAGACAGGCTGGCCGCCTACTATCGCCAGTGATTTTCCTGATTGCAGTAGATTGGATAATGCGACAAACAGCAGGCAATGAGGAAACAGGCATAAAATGGACTCACACAAAAAACCTACTTGGAGGATCTGGACTTCGCCGATGATATATGTTTGATTTCCCACAAACTGGAAGATATGCAAGCGAAAAGCAACAAGTTGGCAGAAGAAGCATCCAGAGAAGATAGGACTTCAGGTGAACATAGAGCTAACAGATGTAGGTGATGAAGATTCCTGGGCAACACCACCCAAGGCAACAACAACAACAGACAACAGTCACAATAATTCGGAGGAACCTGAAAGAAACAACCTCTTTTACCTACCTAACTGAGAAGCATCGTTTCAACTACAGGCGGAACTGACGAGGATATCAAAGCAAGAATCGCGAAAGCAAGACAAGCTTTCACTACTCTCACGTCTGTATGGAGGTCACTTAGCTAAAGTTATTTTTTCTGATAGTGAACATCCTCTTTATTCACATTTGTTTCCTTGTATCTCTTCGGGTAAGACCAGAAGAAATTTCATAAGCATTTATGCTCGTACTACAAAATACAAAAATTCGACCGTACCATATTTGGCACGAGTATTGTGTGAAGAGACGAATATCAGAAAAGAACTTTTACAACTTTTAAAAAATTAACTAAACTATAAAATGTAATGATGCATATTATTACATGTGTGATTTGTTATATTATTTATTTATTATTCACTGTGACCTAGAAATGGTGTGATTTTGTTGGGGTTTTTATTTTTTCCTATTAATTATCAATATTTTTAACATTTCATACATTTATATAATTATAAAAAGAGCTAAACCAATGCAATATGTAAAATGAAACGCAGAAAAATCCATGCTGTAAATTGTTATTGTTGTGGAATAAAGTGATTATTATTATTATTAACAGCACTCAGCATCAAAATAAGATCCGGATTTTCTACTCCAATGTGAAGTCAATGCTACTTACTATAAGGATTAGAGATTTGGTACGTTATTAAAAGCACCTCAAACAAACTACAGACCTTCATCAACAGCTGTCTGCGCTCAATACTTCTCTCAATATCAGATGGCCAGAAAAGATCAGCAACAGAGATCTCTGGGAGAGAACCAACAAGGAACCAATTGTGAAACAAATAGGCAGGAAGAAATGGAGATGGATTGGTAATACTCTGAGGAAACCATCAAGTGACATCACCAGACAAGCCATTGCTTGAGTGGAACCCGAAAGGGAAGCGGTGAGTTGGTCGTCAGTGCAAGGGTGACTTGGAGGAGGTCATGTGAAGAGGAGATGAAAACGTGTGGGTAGACTTGGAGCCAGGTGAAGACTCTAGCAGAGAACCGAACACAATGGAGACGCACGACTGAGGCCCTATGTTTCTCTAGGAATTAAAGGAAACAATAATAACAATAAATAATAACCCAAGAGAAATGTTCAAACTCTTGACGTATTCCTCATAGATGATGTCTTCATTCTTATTTTCCATTTGAGGACTGGTTCATTACTGACTATATTATGTCGAAATTTACACATATGAACAAATGCTAAAACTGTGAATGAATCGGACTACATATATATCAACCTTACAGATGTAAATGTGATGCTTATGAGTTCATTGAATTTAATTGTTTCACAAACACCTCTCGGTTAAATTTCAGTCCACAGAACGAATTTCCTATGTTTAGCTCCCGTCAATGAGTTTCCCTACTCGACGCTAAGATATCTGCGTCTTCAAATAGTTCAAGCACTCAGCATTCACAGAGAAATTCTCTGGTATTCTGTTCAACATTTCTCAAAGTTTAAAACATCTTCAAAAGAAAGGATACCGAACAAAGAGTACTCTTTTCGATAACCCCTTCATCATCAGGCTCTACAATTATATGTACATAATAGTGAATGAATGAATGAATTTGTGTTATGAACAACATTAATGCTGTTTAAATAATATCGAATCAATAATATTGATAGATTACAGCTCAATAGCATCAATATAAAATAAGCTGAATGTCAGAAGAAATAGGGAAGATAATATTACAAATTCATGAGTTTATAGTTTCTACTGAGGGCCAGGGCAGTAGAAGTGGCTGGACATGCTTCTTTTGTACAAAAAGCACTGGTTGTCTAAGGTGAATAGCGATAGCTTCAGCCGTTTGGAGTATGCGGTAAATGGATGCTTTTGGCAATTTATTTGGTACCCGGTAGACGATAGAGAAGGATTTTTCAATCCTGGCTTTGTGGCAGGTTTGAACCAGATGGTCTAATATCGAAGTGTTGATGGTTTTTACTACATCTTTACTTAGCTATACTGGGAGATGTTCTCGAGTGAGCACGAAAAATCAAGTCCCAAGAGCGACGCCTGGTATAAATCGCTCCACCACAAGCTCAATTGAACTGGTAGATAAAAACAGAAGTTGCTAGTCTAGGTACTTCATCTTTCAATCGAGGAATCACCATTGGTCGTATAGAGAATAATACGTGTAGTTCACCAGCATAAAAAGTTCTTTGAACTGATTTTCTTAATTTCTTCGTAATTATCTCACTTGGTATATCGCCCATGAATTGTAGTCGTATATTTAAAGGCTTCTTGTTTACAGACAGTGAGTATCTATCAATTCAACTGCGCTTGTGAAGCGAGTTATATCGGCCGTCGCTCTAGGAAATTGATTTTTCGTGCTCACTAGGGAACATCTCCCAGTGTGGCTAAGTAAAGGTGTAGTTAAAACTATTAACATTTCGATATTGGACCATCTGGTCAAAGCGGTCACAAAGCCAGCGTGGAAGAATCCTTCTCTATAATCTACTTGGTGCCTAATAAATTGCGAAAATCATCGAAGCACCGCATGCTCCAAACAGCACATTGCGATTCGCCTCAAACAACCAGTACTCTGTGTTCAAAAGAAACAAGTCCAGCCAGCCCCTACTACTGCCCTGGCCAGCCTTCAGTAGAGACTATAAATTCATGAATTTGTAATATTATCTTTCCTAATTTTTCTGACATTCAGCTTATTTTATATTGATGCTATTGAGCTGTAATCTATCAATATTATTGATTCGATATTATTTAAACAGCATTAATGTTGTTCATAACACAAATTCATTCATTCATTCACTATTATGTACATATAATTGTAGAGCCTGATGATGAAGGGGTTATCGAAAAGAGTATTCTTTGTTCAGTAAGCATTCTTTTGAAAATTTTAATGGGCATTTGTAATCAGTTTAAAACATCTTTTTTCAACGACTTTGAAATTTTCCGCATTACCTGACTGAAACAGGCCGTAACAGATCTTGTTAAAGACTTACTAAGCATACGCAATGTCGGACAAAATCAGAGTGATAAAAGATACTTCTCAAACAGTACATTACTGTTGCTAAGAATAATGAGGACCGCTTTGGTCTAGTAGCTAGGACATAGCGTCGTGGCCACATTAACTTAGATTCGAGTCCTGTCACCGATATATCTGCCCGTTTCAGTGGTTCAGTAAGGGCACACTCGCCATTAACACTGGGGCTCGGTCCCCGACCAATGCACTCCAAACCTCACTTAGAAGATAGTGTGGTGAGAGCTGGCTGCTAGCCAAAGTTGGTAGACAGTAATTGACGTCAATGTTTATGTCCCCAATATTGGTGGTGAGAAAATGATGAGAACAAAGGCTTTGCGTAGGCGGATACAGTTAGCATATGGATGATCTGACACAGCCACAAAGAGATGCAAGGTTAACCTTGTGTGAGAAACAACCAATCAGAAGACTGCATTTTCTACTAACAATAATCTACAATAGTGTACATTAAAATCTATAAATATGTGTTGATTTTCCTTAATAAACGATCTGTTGCCTGGCCTTTGTCTTCTGTTGTTACAACAGTAAGTCGGCTAAAAAGGGAAGATTGGGCATGAGGCTAGCAAACCTACCACGTAAAACACGAACACCATTCATACTAAAACGTTAAAGCTCAAGTTTGAGGGTCTGTGTTCCACTTAGAATGCAAGGGAATCATATAAAAAGAACAGCAGAGTATCAGAATACACATCTAGCTGGAGAAAAAGTTTTGGTTCCATCGACCTCAAATTTAGTCGTGCAACAACCCACAGGTTCATATGTCGTATATTTCTATGATTCCCCTCCCCCCCCCCTATATGTTTGTCGATCCTAGAGTGACACTTTTTCGGAACATGGGTGTGAATTTCATGCAAATTGCCAATAAAGATATGATCAATAATTATAATGGCAACCAGGCAGTCTAAGGAAGCACACAAGTATTTCACAACTTCCTCGCAAAAATTGTATTTTCAGAAAACTGTATAGATGAGATAGACAAAGTGATAAACATAATGTTTCGAAAGGAAGAAATGCCATTTTTAGCTTTTAACAAAAACCAAACAATATCGCATCTCCGCACTCATCAACGAAAATACATGACATTAAATTATGATATTACTGAAAACAATAGTATGCCGGAGTCTGAGCATGTCTCCTAAAATACGGATGCGGAGCAGTACACTCGAGTCAAAAACGTCCAAGTGCATAAAAACAAAGTCAGTAAAATTGTGGTGAGAGCTGTCAACTAGCCAAATATGTAGACAGTAATTCACGTCAATGTTAACGTTCTCAAGATTTGTCGTGAGAAAATATGAACAAAGACTAATTCAAAAACCAACCACAGCAGACTTTGCGTGGGCGGATACAGTTAACATATAGATGATGTGACATTCAAGAAACAGTCACAAAGAGATGAAAGATTAACTTTAAGTGAGAAACAACCAATCAGAAGACTGTGTTTGTTCGCTTAACTAACCTTTAATAATATACATGAAAATATATAAATATGCTTTGATTTATTTAATAAACGACCTGTTGCCTGGCCCTTGTCTTCTGTTGTTACAAAATTACCTCAATATCTTACTTAACTAAGCGGAAAATTAACACATAAGCAAGAAAATTAATGATTTACAGTTTCTGTGGAGATATATTTATGACTGAAACAGTCTCCAAATGTTTAGGAGTTAACTCGCAATTCTTTTCTTTTGTCTACAAGATCCAGTGTAGGGAGACTGGAAAGAGATTTCACATGATGGAGTGCCTATCTGAAAACTTTTCATTTCGATTATTTTTTTCTGATGGACTCTAGCCAGTAGAATACTGTTAATCCCCGTCTTCACAGATTGTCAATCCAAAGACTTGCTAGTCAGGTGTCACTTCAGTTCACTGATATCTAACCCAAGATATTATAATAAAGGATATTTTTTGTATTTCCCAATGAATGAATGAAAAACAAAACAATATTACTGTTTTTACTGATGTTTTGCTATTTAATGCTGCTAATAGCTTTATCAAAGTAGTTATATTAAACCAGAATTCACTACAAAATCTCAGCTTATATATAACAATTTAATCATCGTTCATCAGCATGGGGGCATTTTTACGTTGTCAAATTGGCCAATTGGTAAAGATAACAAAACCATGTGTTGATTATTGGATTTGATAAGTGTGTGAAATTGTTAAAGGATCGTGTGTTTACATAGTGAATTTGCTTACACATTCGTGTTGATTTTGTCATTTCATGGAGGAGGGGAGAGGAATGTTGTAACCAGGTCAAATTCTACTTTAGTCCATCATTCCTATTCAACTCAGACAATTTGGATTCCACTTGATATGAAGTTCTTCCAATGATATCAGACGTTCTTTGTGATTTCTAAAATTTTTCTGGATGATGATTTCAATATTGTTAAAGTCAATTTTGTGGCATAATTCTATAGCGTAGCGTGTAGACGACCTATGGCTGATGATTTTTCAAGCCTTTCTAGTTCAAGTGGATTTATTTCTCGGTGATCGAACACAGATGCTCTACGGTGTTCATTTCTTCTGATTTTGATTTCTCTCTGGTGATGTTTATCCGATGTATATTGCATCACATTCCAAGCATTTTATTTTATAGACACAAGTAGACGGAGAATCTTTAGGGATTTGGCCTTTTATATGGACAAGGTTGCTTTGTAGTGTGTGTGTCTGATGTTTTGAAGAAAACTCTGGTGTCGTGTATCGATTGAGTACTTTTCTGATATCGTCTGGCGTGTCTGCTCTATATGGGATGACAATTGTTGAGGTCCATGTCTTCGGAATACGTTTTCGATCATATTTATTGTCAGTAATGATTTTGTAAATGAGTTTCTTTGGGTGGTTATTTTGCTTGAGAGTCTCAGTAATTATTGATATTTCCTCTTTTTCTCTCATCCGTTATCAAAGAGTGTGCCCTTTCAAGAAGACTTGAAACAACTGATACTTTTACACTGATTGCGTGTGATGGTTCGAAGTCTACATATTTGTTGGACAACGCAAAAGTGATCCCATGATGAGGAACGATGATTAAGTTGTTGTGTAATATAAGCTGAGATTTTGTAGTGAATTCTGGTTTAATAATACTTTGATAAGCTTATCAGCAGTATTAAATAGCGAAACGTCAGTTAAAACAGTAATATCGTTTTGTTTTTCGTTCATTCATTGGGAAATACAAAAATCCTTTATTATAATGAATATCTATACCCAATGCCCAGATGTTTTCAAACTATTAAAAGTGAACTTGGTTTGGACACATATAACCCAAGATATCTTGATGACAAGCAACCGACTGAGGGAAACCTCCTAACTTGTCTGTTTGCAGTGGCGACATATTATAAACTGAAAACAGGATCAAAATAAGCATTCGGCAGTTTAGCGAACTGACATCTTTAGCTTACATGGTATGCCAAGACGTAGAATCATGCCATCCATAAATGGAAGTGAAAACTATTAAACCTAAGTCTCAGTTACATGCTCTGCGGGATGTGTGTTATTTTGCGCTATTCAAGCATTTGTGTTTGTCAAGCTTCTGACTCCAGTGGTATGCATAAGAGCCTAAACCTCTCTTGACATGTCATTGTTCCTTAATTTGACCATCTATCAGTCCTGGATAATTTTAGATCAGAAAAATCTCCGAAATCTTATAAAAGTGTATTCAATGCAGTTAACTTCTATATATCATGGAAAATTCCCATTGTAACATATAGAAAATCAAAACAAATGATTCAGCGAAGAGACTCTTTCCAACGAATTTATCATCAAGCTGTACAATCGTATATATACGGTTTTTAAGAAGTTATATCCGGTGAGGGAATTGAATCATAGGTGTGAATGCATAAAATAAGAATAATAATAATAATATGAAATGCAATTAAAACTAAAATGTTTGTGATTATAATCGTAGTTAAATGTCAAATGGCAAAGCAAATTAATGTCATATATAGAATAATTCATAGGATGGATAGAACTTGAAAAAGGGTGTGCAATTATAAGATTAGTAGACAAATCGAATAAAATAAAAACGTTACGTAATATTGTGTGAAATTTAATAGCATAGAATTTAATGTTGCATAAAGGAATTGATTTAGAATGACAAGTGGAACAAGTGAAATAATACCGGAGATAATTAAAAGTGAGAGTAGTAACAGTAACAACTGACGTAATAAGGAAGAGCATACAAATTGAATTGGACGTCAGATCGAGAATCGCGAAGACGAGAAACACATTCATCAACCTGAAACCAATCTGGAAATCTTCGTCACTCAACTCACCATCAACAACAAAATTCGGATTTTCAATACAAACGTCAGTCAGTTCTTCTATACGGATCAGAAACTTGGCCAGTGGATCACAAAGAATATTTCCAACAGCCTGTTGCAGACCTTCATCAACAACTAACTGTCTTCGCTCTATACTGAAGATCAGATGGCCGGAAAGAATCACCAACAAGAAACTATGGGAACAAACAAAGCAAGAACCAATCGGTCAACAAATATGCAGGAGAAAGTGGAAATGGATTGGACACTCGCTGAGCTGAGGAGGCCGTTGGGTGACATCGCGCGTCAGTTCATAGCTCGAGTGGAACCCGAAAGAGAAGTGGCGAGTGGGACGTCCAAGGGTTACATGGAGGAGATCGTGTGAAGAGGAGTTGGAACAGTATGGATTAACATGGACGCAGGTGAAAAATTTAGCAGCAGACAGAAGCAAGTGGAGACGTGTAGTTGAAGCCCAATGTTTCACTAGGAACCCAAGGGAACGATAATAATAGTAATAAATACAAGTTGAATTGACAAAAATGAAAAAATGAAAGATTGGTAGAGCTAAAATATAATTGGGAATTACCATATATATACACAAATAGACGACAAAGGAAGAAATTTGTGTTTATTGATAATTTCTATCACTGTATTTTTCAAATACTTACTGTTGTTTGTTAATATTTATTATATGAATTACAAATAATTCCATCAAATACAAATTCCCAAATTCATCCCTCCCTCTGTTGTTGGTTGATTTCCTGTAATTAGGTCATTGCGAAATACTACTATTGAAAATAATTATAAAATTATGCGACAATAGATGTGAATTTCTTTAGGAATAAGGGTCAGACAACCAATCTCCTAGTTCTGAATAAATTAAATTCAATTTTCACTGAATTCTCAAAAAGCTCTTGGTAACATCAAACTCTTTGTAATTATGATGTAATACGAGTTTGCTAGTATAGAAATTAGTTCTTGCCCACTCACTCTGTATTGTTTAAATAATTTGTGTATGCTAAAAACCTTTTGCGTTTGTTACTGTGATTTTGGTAGAGTGAAAATTATATGACGAAATAAAGTTTGATATAGGTATAAAACTTGGGCACTGCAGTGGTAGAGCATAACTCCATTATGGATAAGATTTTATTTTGATAAATCACACAGTGGTGTTATACAGTAATATTAACTGATGACCACGTTTTGAGCACAAATTATTGCCACTCATAATCATATCAAGTTACTCACACAACTTTTTTCCTTCATTATATACATGTGTGGAACCGATTAGATATTTGAATAAAAATCAATAAAGGATAATGTACATTCAGAAATAATAATATGAGTGTTATTGATCAATCACAATCAGATGGGAAATAAGACGAGTGTTTTTTTTAAATCATCATAATAAGTAACTTGTTAGAATGTTGTGATGGGCTTGAATTGAAACAGAATTTTGAAATTATTTATTATCCTCCTCTGATTTGACTGACTGGTGGTAATAATAAATCTGTACAGTTTTTGCTAAATGTCAAAAATGAACACACATAACTTATGTTTAATGGACTTGTTTGCCAAATATATATATAACTTTCGCGTTTGAATGAAAATGCAGCAGTAACGTTCGTATCTTCCTCTTTTCACTATTTTCTACTGACTACATACTCTGCTAATCCTCTCTGTGTATCCTTTGGAACTTACAAGAACATCTCGTCCTCGTCCAAAGACTTGTATCGGTAAGTAATTTCCCAGAATTATTAGCCACAGCACTCATCGCTCGAAATTGGATGCTGACCTGTACTGTACTTCCCGCATGTATTTTTGTCAAACACTGGAAGCATTCACTGCAATGCTACTCTATGTAAGCCTCTGTACACACAAAACCTTCTTGTGCTTGCTCCCCGAATAATTCGAAGGTACTAGGATTGAAGTGGGATTTATATTATTGCAGAATTTCAACTTTAATATGCTAAAATTTGTAGGATTAGTGGCACTTTTCCCGTACCCGTCTAATGTGAGCCTGAAAAATTTAACTGGGCCGCCAAATATGTCCCAGCTGACTTCGAGTAGTTCTGAGTCTCCACAGAGTATCTTATCGCTATACAGCGTAGTTGGCACTTACTCCAGTGTATCAGTAAGCTGTGCCTCGTAGTCACCAAACGTTCCGGGTGCTGTGTAAATGCGCTCAACTAGTACAGTGACACCTCTAAAATGTATTTTGGATAATACAGTGTTGTGAATGTTAATAAGTCCCCCATTTCCTAGTTGTAATACAGTAGGCGTGTTCAGGAAGTACAGAAGACCGTCTCTTCCATACTACCTTCTACTACACCAAAAGTGTGTATCTTTATCTATGCTCACCTCCCTGCCTGGTACATCCAATGTCGTTTTTACGAGCTAGTATAAACCAGTTCTTTGTGCTCGCTTCTTGGTTGTGAAGTGAAGGTTCCTGGTCTTCGGTAAACTTCTGCGCAACTTGACTGTTGTGGCTTGGGTTAACTCCAAAAGGAGTCGCACTGGAATTAATTATTTGTTTTTCGTAGTATGCGGTGTGTTAAGACTTTGTTGCTACTGTGAATGGAGTTGATCCTTTCACCAGTTAATCCTCCAGTGTTGTCGTCAAAAAAAGAGATAATAATAACAGATATAATTAATGTAGGTTGTTCAGACTAAAAGACAGAAAAAGAAATGAAGAAAACGTAAAAACAGAGAGCCAATTAAATTTGAAGTTGATATATACATATATATATTTACATATATAAATATATATGTATATAATGTCAGTAATAATAATAAATATAAGTGAAATAGTTGGAGTAGTCAGGAGAGTAAGACGGGGGAGGACGTAAAGAAGCGAAACGACGAATTTAGATGTCAACCCATAAATGGTGTATGCGATTTTAAGGGGATAGGCCATCTGGACGCAGTCCTTATGTCGCCGCATGAGTGTCCAGCCGTCCTTTAAAGCTCTTCACAGACGATGCCGTAGGCATATCTGCCAGGAAGGAGTTCCACTGATGGCAAACCTGCAGTGAAAAGAAGTGGGAGCGCACCCGAGTCTTCGCCCTCTGATGAGCTATCCTTCTAGGATTTCCACGAGAGAGCCTGTAGTGACCCGTTTTATTACTCATCATCGCAGTATACTTTCACTATGTAATTGGACTTTGATTTGTTTATTACTCTAAAGATTGCATGTTAACAATTGATACTTTTTGTACTCGCTCGATTTTCGAATTTTGATTGCTGCAATAATACACTATCGTATTCCTTCGCAAATGCCTTTTGAATTACGTTGTGGACGTCGAGTAATCACAACGTTCGCACACAATTATAAACGCGAGGAAGTACTAAGATATACGTGTACGCCAGTTTAGCAAAAATATAGCAGCACAACAAGCCTATACCTACTTGATGGCTAAACACTTGTTTGGGTGACCCTGGTTATTTGTTATCTTGTAGGCAGTAATCAAATCCCCTCTAAGACGACGGTAGCTAAGTGTGAATAGGCCTAATTTCTTCAGCCTTTCATCGTATGGTTTATTTCGGAGACAAACCACTCCTTTTGTTGCCCGTCGTTGGACTCTTTCCAAGAGGTTGGCGTCTCTTCTAAGCAGTCAGGGTGCAATAATATTATGCACTTCAAGGTGTGGTCTGACGCATGTTTCGTACAACCTTAGAATGAGCTCAGGAGTGAGTGCACCTAACTGTCTATATGTCAAGTGTATGAACACATATGCCCTCGCTACATCGCCGTGCGATCCAAACTTGTGACCGCCTTTTACGTTAGAACTAGATCTAAGTCACGCTCCGACGTTGTGCAAGACAAGCTTTCATTGCACAGGGTGTAACTTACATTCTACAGTCTACAGGTGCCTAATTTCACTGCTTTGCGTTCTTTCAGGCTGAAAGTCATGTCACTGGCCACCGCCCAGTGTTCCAGAAGGTTTAGATCTTCCCGTAGCCTATCTGAGTCCTCCGGGCACTTTATCGCCCTCCATATCTTCACGTCGTCAGTGTATAGAAGAGTTGGGCAGCTTAGACGGCATGGTAGATCATTGATAAAGATCAAAAACATCAGTGGTCCTAGGTTAGAACCCTGCGACACTCCTGATGACGAGTTGTATCAAGATGATCGGACTCGATTGACCTCAGTGCAATATTGCCCTTCAGCTAGTTAGTCCTTTAACCATGACAGAAGTGGCTTACCTATACCTAACTGGCTTATTTTTTGTAGGAGAAGGTCATGGTGAACAGTGTCGAGTGCCTTCTCAAAGTTTAGGAAGACCACATGGACTGGAACATCCATATGCCAGCATGATGTCCAATCGTCCCAAGCTGATAGCGAGTTAGTAATGCAGAATCTCCATTTCCTGAAACCGTGTTGGGCTTCATGGAATATATTAGTCCTATCGAGATATTCCTTGGTGTGATCGTCAATAATACTTTCCAGTACTTTTGATACCACTGGGAGTAGAGCTACTGTTCTCTGACTACTGGCATTTCGCCTGTCCCCAACCTTGAAAATCGGAGAAAGGATGAGTCTTTTCGACGATCTTGGCAGTTTCCCCAAATCCTTCAAGTGTTGAGACAAGTCGCATAAGGACCTTCGTGGCACTGTCTCAGAACAGATGGCCTGATGTCGTCACAACCTGGGGACTTCCCAGGTGTGAGTCGCTGTAGCTTTCCTAGTACTATTGCAGGGTTTATCTGGGGAGTAGCCACTAGGTCTTCCTCCTGTGAAATAGCGGTGCCACCATTTCGGTCCGTAACGGTAATACCCACATTGCTGTTTAGCTGTTTGGCGAAGGCTAAACTGAATGTTTCAGCTATCTCCAGACTAGTGAGATATTGACCGTTTTGGCCTACTAAGGCGCATGCCCCCTGGTTGGTTGGTTTACTTTCCGACATGAATCGGCACAAGTTCTTGAGGTTTGCTAGGAGTCTTTTAACAAGGTTAGCCTGGAATGACCTCCTGTCCCTCCTGACTCTTGCATTGCACCGGTTCCTGAGTTCCAGGTATGCATCGTGGTCGATCTGACTCTTAGATATGCGCCACGTAAACCAAGCCTTCCGCTTTGCTTGCAGGATACGTTGCGTGCCTCTCTTTAGCCATGATGACTTTCTCTTGGGCTGTGTTGTGACTAAAGGGACGGCTTCCGAGATTACTGTATGGATAATCTTTTTTACCACCTCCCAGTGTTCATCCACAGATAGCTCATCCCATGCTAAGGGCCAGTCTGCGCCGGATAAGAGCCTCCGCATTTCAGCATAGTCAGCCTTGCTGTAACACAGACATGGTTGTGTAGCGTCCCACTGCAAATGCTCACGCAGAACGAGATCGAATCCTATGAGTCCTTGGTCACTACTTCCCAGGGGAGTCATGATCTGGACCTTGTCGACGAGTAGTTGGTCACTAGTTAGAATATAATCTAGTTTTCATGACTTTCCACTAGAACCCCACCTGGTGTCGTCTGCAACATTCTCAGTCAGTCCCGTGTTTCTAATAGTTTGCAGTAGATTTCGGCTGAATTTTCCTTTAGCATACCCCGAGCCAAGGTTCAGTGATAGGACATTGAAATCTCCAGCTATGGTGATTTGGTCATAGCCAAAGTCCCGTATCCCTGGGATGGTGCTGAGCAGTAGCTGGTTGTGCTCTGCCCCACAGGTGGGAGATCGGTAGATGCCACCCAGTAAGTGCTTGGTGTGGCCTACGGTGAGATGACACCATATGGAGTCTGGGAGTTCAGTAAGTGGTAGGTCCATTGCACGTACACATTTAAGTTGCTTGTCAAAGTATACGGCAACTCCCCTCTTCCTTGTTATTCCTGTCTCTCCTGACCAGAACCATATCACTTATACTGATTTCGTTGTCGGCGATAGTCACACCTACACCTTTTAACGTGTAGGTGTAACTGGAAGTTTTTGAGTTCACCTACTTCCCCTCTCAGCCCTCTCACATTGCTATAAAGGCAGCTGACAGTGAGTCTCACAACCTCAGCATGTTGTGGCGTAGTTGACGTTACTTTGTCTGCTGTTAGGAGACTTGATATTGGGACTAATCAGTCAATCCCGATGGGACTGACAGTTGTTGTCTTTTCCTTGGATTGGAGTAGGACACTTGGGTGGCAATGACCGTCATTCTCAGTAACGATCGCCGTAGTGTCACTGAGGCTTGGGAACTTATTAAGACCCCAATCTGCTGACTCCCTATGGTTCGGGATCTGCTTTCGCAGCATAGGATGTGTCCTCCCATTTTCCCCTTGATCTCATACCACCTTTGAAGTACTAGAGCCAACTGTTCCTGGGAGTTGAATTTTACACTTAGCACCCTTGAGGAGCTAATCAATGTGAGATGAGTGAGGCGAAGTAGCCGGAAAATCGAGATTGTTCCAGAAGCACCAAGAGCCATCTGAGATGACAGCCATCTCCATTGCTGTAGTCCATGCATGTGTTTCTCGTAAGAAGTGCTAGTTTCCAGCTCCGGAACACCGTGTATGACCATAGAGGTAGAAGGCATCAGTTCTGGTGACTCCCTCGCCATTTGCCTGCTAGCCGATGGCCTATCATGTCCCACTCTTATGCTGGAACTCCTGTCGCTAGCTAATACTTCAGCCAGTAGCAGTATTCTTCCAGCCTCTTTGGCAGAGCCCGGTGTCACCCTTGATGGAGGTGGCTTACCTTGACGTGCCTGAACACCTCTGTACAGCCTGCACAATTTCGCTGAATTGGTTTTCAGACCTAATCTATTGCACAAATTGGACCACTGTTCCTGATCAAACAGGGCCCTTTGTTCAAGTAAACTATCATTGCACACGGGTACATTAAACAGGATAAGGGAATTCGACAGACCTCAGCCTTAGGTCTGGTTTTCGGCTGCTTGGCCTCCTTTATAAGGTCAAACACTCTAGATTTCATCAGGTTCTGACTAGTCTTTGCCATGTTGCCACGATTGCTAGTGGATTCAAATGTTACTTTGGCAATTCCATCTTCCCCTGCAGTTTTAGGTGTAACCTTGCGAGTCTTCAGTTTATGAAGACTGATATTTTCAGTCATTTGGGCTGGAGTATCCTTTTTACAGTGTTTTTACCAAGTTTTGCTGCTGTGGTGTTACCAGGTGGAAAGCTGCACGAGACTGTGTGGAGACACAAAAGTGGTGTGCTGTTTCTGCTGCCACCCTGTGTGAGATTGTGCCAGGGAGACAAATTGGGTAGACGTACAAGAAACGTGGGCACGGGTTATTTCGCATAAACTCATAATATGGTTTTGGCACCCCTCTGTCACAACGGCAGTTTACCCATCGTTTGCAAATATTACGCGTAAATACAAAATCAGTTCTAGAAATGACAACGCTACAGGCCTGACATTCGTCTCCTTTTCTAGATGACGCTTTCGAGGTCTAATGACGTCTTGAGCGTTTCTTTTTTGTTTTGCTGTGTGTCACGCACTGGCTTCCACCTGGTTTTGCCTGTGCCGTTTCAGTGCTAGACTGTGGAAATATAGGCGTAATATCAGAACAGGGAAGATATACACGGGTCTTTAGAATCGGCATACGAGATGGGGCTAATATCCCTGGGCTATTGCCTCCTCTGGCTGAAGGCTTTGTGACTACAGAATATGTTGCTTGATGATTTTTCTAAGGCTACTTTCAAAGGCCATGTTGATAATTAAAACAACTTATGCCATATATGAATAAGAGAGCAACAGTACCTGCCCAATAGAACAAGAACAAAAAGATTGATAGAGTACAAGATAAGAAAAAGAAAAGGTTTGCGACTTTACCTACTCGGCCTTACAGCAAGCACGTGGCATACCAACAAGTCGTGTTTATCTGAACCAGTGAGGAAGATGCTGCTACAGATGTATCACCTGAAGCTTTGGCAGTAGTTCGGGATCAGTTTTAGTTTTAGTGCTACCTGTAGACATGTCTGAATCCACACGGTTAGGTGGTGTCGGAACGGATAGCCTGCCGTTTCTAGCTGTGAAGGAACGGCTGATACATCCACTGACACCATAACTTCATTTAACCGTTTCTGATTGATTTATGTCTGAAAGATTTTCTAGTTCATGGAAAAGATCACATACTGAATACTTATTTATGGTTTAAGTTTCTATGGACGAGTAAACGAAATATATACCCTATATTTTTAATAACAAAGGTTGCTGTCGTAGCAGTTAAATCTGACTTTCGCGTCTATCTCAATGTTGGGAGTATTTTCAAGTGGTCAGTTCTCTTTAGTGTCGCGTGTGGAGTCGTCATGTAGTCAAGATAGATGACAACCACAAGGACAACAACAATTCTTCGTAGAATGCTTGATTACAAGGTTATTTAAGACAATGCCGTCGTGATATGCAGTAGGTTTGTATAAATGTGTGATTGTCACCTACCAATTATTCGTTTGGTATTGTTTCCTGTGGACGTAATCTGGTGGGGTTAGAGAAGAGAAGCATTGAAAATGGACCCAGAGACAACAGCTGATTTGATGACACAACTACTGGAGAAGGTGTGGAAAGAGGGCAGGGTACCTGCGGATTGGAAGAAAGGCTACTTATTCAAACTGACAAAGAAAGGGGACTTAAGTCAATGCAAGAACTGTCACGGAATTATGCTCCTGTCCATCCCAAGCAAAATACTAAGCTGTATCATCTTGGAGAGAATCAAACATGCCAACCTGGATGAAAAACTTCGACCAGAACAGACTGGATTCAGGTGAAACAAATCATGCATCGATCGAATTGCAGCAATACGGATCATCTTTGAACAGTCAGCTCTCTATCTCAACTTCATTGACTTTGAAAAGGCCTTCTGCAGATAGTGTTGATCAAGAAGTGATTTGGAAAATACTTCGCTAATACGGGATGCTGCCAACAATTATGCACCTCATTCAACAGTTGTACGATAATGCTGCATGCCAAGTAACCTACAAAAGGAAACTCACGGAATCCTTCGAAGTGAAGACGGGAATAAGACAAGGCTGGCTGCCTACTATCTTCAATGGTTTTCCAGATTGCGGTAGACTGGATAATGTGACGACAGTGAGCAACTATGAGACACGCATAAAATACTTGGAGGATCTGGACTTCGCCGATGATATATTTATATCTGATTTCTCATAAACCGGAAGATACGCAAGTGAAAAGCAACAAGTTGGCAGAAGAAGCATCAAAGATAGGCCTTCAGGTGAACATAGAGAAAACAGAGGTGATGAAGATTCCTGAGCAACACCACCAAAAGCAACAACAACAAACAACAATCAGCCAGCATAAATGGGCATCCAGAGAAGATAGGACTTCCTTCAGGTGAACATAGGGGAAACAGATGTAGGTGATGAAGATTCCTGACCAACAGCAACATCGACAACAACAACAGACAGCAATCAGCATAAATGGGAGAAATCTGAAAGAAGCAACCTTCTTTACCTACCTACCTACCTACCTACCTGGGAAGCATCGTTTCAACTACAGGCGGAACTGGTAAGGATATCAAAACGAGGAAACCTTTCATTACTGTCAAGTCTGTGTGGAGATTAACACCACTCAGCATGAAAAATGTGATGTGGATTTTCAACTCCATTGTGGAGTCAGTCAGGGCTACTATACGTATCAGAGACTCGGCGCCGCCACTCGTCACGAAGGGCGCTTCGAACAAACTACAAACCATCATCAACAGCGGTATTCGCTCAATACTCAGTATCAGGTGGCTGGCCAGAAAAGATCAGCAATAGTGAGGGATCTCTGGAAATGAGCAAATCAGCCCAACAGGAACCGATTGTACAACAAATCTGCAGGAAGAAGTGGAGGTGGATTGATTGGCCATACTCTGAGAAAACAAACCATCAAGTGACATCACACGCCAGGCCAACACTCTCGAGTGGAATCTGAAAGGGAAGTGCCGAGTTGGTCGTCAGTGGGAGGGTGACATGGAGAAGGTGATGTGAAGAGGAGATGAAGGTATGTGGGCAGACGTGGAGCCAGGTGAAAACGTTGGTGGAGAACGGAACGGAATGGAGACGTGCGGCTGAAGCCCTACTTTCCTCTAGGAACTAAAGGAAACAATAATAATGATAATGCAGAGGAGAGAAGCCCCGATCTCCGTCGCATTAATCGAGGGGTCTTCCGAGATTGCTGTATGAATAATCTTTTTAACCACTTCCCAGTGTTCATTCACAGATAGCTCATCCCATGCTAAGGGCCAGTCTGCGCCGGACAAAACCTCAGCAATTCAGCATAGTCCGCCTTTCTATAGAACAGACATGGTCGCGAAGCATCTCACTAAGTGCTTGATCATTAATTCCTAGCGAGTCGTGATCTTGACCTTTTCGACGAGTAGTTGGTCACTAGTTAGAATATAATCTAGCTTCGACGACTTTCCACTAAAATCCCACCTAGCATCGTCTACAAAATTCTTAGTCAGTCCTGTATTTTTAATGGTTTGCAGTATATTTCGACGGGACCTTCCTTAAGCATACTCCCAACCAAAGTTCAGGGATGGGGCATTGGAATCTCCAGCTATGGTGATTTGGTCATAGCCAAAGTCCCGTATCCCCGTCTTCCTGTCGCTCAGCCTAATGGGGTGACTGTATGGTCTTATTTAAACCACTGTGTTTTCAACCTCAATTCCCATTATTTTTATAAGTGATAGCTGGTGATAGAATACGTTGTAAATTTATGAATTTCTTAGCCTCTAGCTGTTCTTTAAATTTGGCGCGTGGAGGGCAGCGGGATCTTTGGTGTATCTCTTCCAATTTATAACATTTTGTTCGCAAATTCTGCACTTTCTCCGCCCTAAGTGAAATGCCTTGTTCCATCTGTTGTAAACAGTCGTACTGAGTTTCGTATCTAAAGATTTTCGAAGTTGTTTAGTCTACGTCTAGCCTGCTGGGTGTAACTGCCACTGTTTGAATGATCCCCAAGGAGGAGACAGGTTCACAGTCTTCTACCAAAATCCAAAACTCGAATAAATTGTTCCAAACAGATTTGTATTGAATCTAGATTTTTTGAAGATACTGCAAGATTTTCTGGACTGCTTAACAGGATGTGTCAGGTAACCATGATGCAGAACTTCAGTTAACACGTTATGCGGTATACAAACACCAAGAGTGCATTGACTGGGCGAAACGTGCCTTGCAGTGCATTCAAACGAAGAATGCATAACTTTCCAATGAACCACCATCGTGTAAAATGGCATGTAAGGTACAATTTTATTGGCCGAAGGTGCAACATCAGAAACAAAACTGGGGCTGTTGGTCCTTGTCAGGACTATTAAGAGTACCAGTTCATACATCTACGATAGAGTGTCACTGATCAATGCTGTTAATAATAATGTATTTTCAGTTTTCACATGAGGGACACTAGTTTACGGACAGCATCCATATAACAATAACACGCATGAAGTAAGTAAATTTACAATTATGAATTACACAAGATACACACAAGACAAGGTAATAGAAGCATATATATATTTATTCCTGTTTATGCAGGAACACACCAATTGTACAGGCACGGATAAGTTATTATATAAATTACACATATTTCGATGTATGTTAAATTTACAGTTTGTTTGTTCTTCCTGACATTAGAGTCAGTCAGAACAGTCTGCAAAATAGTCTGTCTGTGTAACACATAAAGAGATATAGAAATATTGTCTTCGCATTGACAAAAAACCCAGACATCAGATGAATGTAATACAAATATCTGGGAAAAATAAAGCTTGAAGTCAATTCTCCTATAAAACTTTGTTGTGAACAGCATCCTTGAGTTAAAGTTTATTGATGTATTATTTTGAGTCAGTGATGTATTTATTCCATTTTTTGCAGTCTAATCGTAGTTTTATAATAGGAAAAAAATTTGATCGTGGATACGAAAACTAAATAAGGTCATGTTGGATTGTTTTACTGCATCAAATGGGGCCGAGGTCGATTCCAGAACTATCCATTTGCGTTATTCGTGTCAGCATGGTAGACTGTACATGTAAGTTGAGTAAAACATTGAAAACTGTTTGACAAACAGTTGCTTCTTTATTTCAGATCAAGAATACTCCTTGTACAGAATGTTGGCCAGCGTTTTCAAATGGTAGCATTGGATCGTTCATGGAATTTGAGTTTGAATTTATTTAAATGGTCATTTCAGTTTGGATGTTGGGTTGTTCGACCTCGACCTATCTATAAGGTCACTTTACACAGGCGAAACCAATATACACAACATAAAACTAAGCATCGATATTGATCAAATCCAACCGAAATGTGTGCCATAGTTGGAGGTTGCGTAACTGGCAATAGGTATGGCAGGTCATTCACAAAAAACTGTCTTGTAAACCATAAGTTAGCTCCCAGATAATAATGCTTTGAGCAATACTAACTGCCCACGACACACAAGAGCATTAAGTGTCCATCTAAACTTACAAAGATGTATTGTTATAGTAACAGGAAATTATCAGATTGTACGCTGCTAGAAACCAGAATAATGGCAAAAAAATCGTATGAAATGAAACGTGGAGCATACAGGAGCTGAAAGTAAAGGGAGAGAGTGAGACGATGAACGCAAAAATAAAGATCTTTCCTGAATTAATTCAGTTGACAGATATAATGAAACTGTAGAGATAGTTACAGGGGCAGATTTGCCCACGCTGCGACTAATATATACACCTTTAAGCAATAAAGTTGTGCTTCATATTCCATTTTGCATCTTGTGTTAGTTACACCGTTTGCGCTTCGCTAGACTCTTGTACATTTCTTGTTCGAATCGAAAATTTGTTAATCTCAAACTAATTTTGGTTCAACTGTCGTATTCTTTGTGTTTGGACGCTGGATGGCCTCATATTTGAAAGTTTGTACCACGTTTAACTGATACATTTCGTTTAATAGAAAAATAATAGATATGTATAATATAATTCTACTTGGAGACATTTGGATTTGGTCGAGTATATTTGAAACGACCTGGTTTTGTTTCGGTTTGGTGGGCGACTGCAAGTCTCTACCATCAGGGATTATTCGCACAGCGCTTTCAACAGTTATATATCTCAAGTTACACTCTCGTCATGTGGTATGATTTGCAGAAATGGCTAATGACTATTTCGTGGGACAGTTGTGGGACTTTGAACCATTAATTTTTGCAGATCTCTTGGTCTTTATATTATTATTATTATACGTTTAACGAACCAAGGATATCTACGTGAGGTGAAAAAGATGTGGGGGTCAGATGATGGTCCAGATATGCTGGCCACATTTTCTTAACATGCGTCATCCATTAGCCTAGTATCAACTTATTTCTTGGATCTCAGATTTCAGGTATTCCGTACAAAGCTTTGGTGGTTCTATTTCTGAAGGTAGCTCTTCATCGAGCTAGGTGACTGAAGCCCGATGACATAAACGTAAGATGTATTCAGGGAGTTTATATGGATATTGAGTACTGTATTCATGTGAGCGTTGCCGCTACTATTTCTCAAGGTAGATCTATTCCCCCTCCGACCGTGTTAGATGGTACTAACAACCAACTAAGAGACTAGGTTGGAGAGCTGAGCGACTCACTACAACTGCTTGAGGGCGCAGTGTTGCGCAGCATAGAATGCGGAGGTGTACCATTAGCCTATACTTTAGCGGGTGACTGAGTGAGCAGCTTTATTAGTTGATTAACCATAACTATTCCACACAACAGTTTGTAACTACAGGACAGGAACTGACAAAACACTTGCGTGAGGTTTGCCGCAAAGAGGTTGTTTGGGGCAACGCTCATAACTGCCGAAAGTACCTCAAGGCTATTTGTATACCAGCCATGTAGCTTTACGACCACCTTTTAAAGTGATTTAACACCAAGACTTCTTGGCACTTTAATGTCAGACAGCAGCATATTATTTTTGTTTGTGGATAAAAATACTACTCTATTTCGTGAAAAGCATTAGCGAAATTGATTCGGCAAGATAGTGTTTAAGGCATTCCCAAAATTGTAGTTCACATCCTTAGGCGATTACCACGTTTTAGAAACCAATTTCTAGGGAAATAAAACAGTATTTGACTGTCTGAATCCATATAGATGTGTAAAGAAATCTTTTCAGCGATCACAAAATTAAAATAAAAGCAAGTGATTTATACTTCGGAGTCTTTCGTTAGATTAGATGCATGAGCATCTGGAATGGGACCAAGCTGAGTGTACCATAAGCGGAGAAGGCACCAAAAAGCAGAAAACGAATCGTTTACGTCACATTTTTCCATGTGTGTCTAACAAGATTACAATAAAAGGGGTTACATCTGCTTTCGTGGAGTGTTGTCAGGTCGGCCTCAGTAACAGTGTACTTCCTAGGAACCTCAAGACCACTCCTGTGAAGATGGTTGTCTTTGTGCCTTGACTTACATCTCATTCTTAAGAAAGTTATCTATAATTTATTCTGTTTTACACAGACTTGTGCCCTTTCTTTAGCCAGCGGATGAAGTCAGAACAGTATACACAAGTTCAGGGTGAGGGCCACATCGAACTTCAAAAGCCTTCCTAATTTCTAACAAAGGATGCTTGCATCCTTCCTCACCATACTTGGAATAGAGAACCTTGTGTTGTTTAACGTACTGCAACATTATCGCTTTCTAAAAAACTAAAAACAAGGTCAGTAAAGAAATACCTACCCTATAATATCTGCGAAGAACTAAATAGCTGTGCGAAATAGTGGCAAAAGATTCGACCAACTGACGCGCGAACGTACTACCTTAGATTTCTGCTCTATCGTGTCAAGGTCCTACCAGCAATTCCACACAAGTAAACAACATTTCTACTGAAGGTCAGTGAAGATTCACTTATTTCTAGGTCATACGTTGCAGGTTGCGCTGAATGGCTTGTGAGTTTGCGTCACAGTCCCCGCTGACGAAAGGTATCCTTGGGGATATTCCGGTCACGTGCTTACAAGGCAATTTGTAGAATTAAACTCAGTCTGATTCCTGTATAACGTCTGTTTCTTGATCAGTGTAAAGTCTCGAAGATTCCATGACACAGCACAAATTATTATGGACTCACCTTCTACTTATGGAGTTATGTGATGATACTAGCAACCTCCAATAATTCTAGTCACTGGTCAGTATTGTGCCAGTGAGTTGGGGGATTAGACAACTAGGATTTTCACCATTGTAACATGCTGAAAGAGAATTGACTGTTGAAAATGTATTAACAGATTTATGACAATATTCGAAGTGTCAACTTATCATCGCTGACACAGACTTTTCCATAAAGTGTATACGATAACAAACAAGAAGGTTACAGAGGTATCAACCTATTTGCCATAGTCAGGGAACGCTTTCAACACGGATACGTGAAATATTTCAGCATGGTTTTACAACGGAGAAAGGAAGAGTGTGCGAAGCTCTGTTCTAGAAAACTTGATCGACTTCTGTCGTTCTACCACGCCTGAACATGATTTTAAGATCACCTGTGAAACCCATAGTATTTTGCTGCGTTTTCTTTGTTATAACCTTCCAAAGACAGCCGGAGGCGTCAGTCATTCATGAATTTAAGCCAGACCTCTGTGTGCAAGATGAACATGTATAAATCTCACTTCTGCCTTCACCATAGAGGGATAGAAATTTATTTGATTTGTTTATTTAGTTAATCCATGTGTCCTTTCCTCATTACCACTATTATTATTACCGTCCTCACACTGGACTGTTTCCACCTGTCCCACGTGTCATTCTTAATCCAAAATATTTTTACAATATTGAATTCTATCCATTCAAGTTTCATACCGTGTTATGTAACGTTTATATTGACCTGCTAACCCTGTAATAATTCACCCCTTTTGCAACGTTCATGCATTTTACTAATTATTCTGCGTATGATGTTAATTGTTATACTACTTGGCGTTCAAATGTGTAATCACAAATATTTTAACTGCATTCCATGCGATTATTATGTCATGTATTCACACCTTTGATTCAGTTCCCTCACTGGATATAATTTCTTAAAAAACATACATATATGATTGTACAGCTTGATAATAAATTTGTTTAAAAGAATTCCTTCTCTGAATACTTCGTTCTTAGTGTAACAATGGGAATCATTAAATTATAGAATCAGAAAGTGACATGTTTGGGACACAGTGTTAAGAAGCTCGAAATGCAAATAACAGCAATTAATAAACGTCCCACTACCCGTGACAGGTATATAGTTAAGGTGGGTGGAGCGAGAAATTCAGTATATCAGTACATCAGTCGGGTGCGTAATTGATAGCACATACCATTACAGCTCATCACAGAAATGCTATACCGGAGGATTTATTTGCTGAATTCAATGAATTCATCCCATATCAAGATCTAAGGACTTCGCAGGAGTGTCAAGAATGCAAACAATGTTCGAAGAGGTGATAACTTCATGCAACTTCAATTATCGCTTGACTGTTATTTTCAGAGATCCTTAAATTAGTACAAAATACACAGCGGTCTGGTTAATCATAATGGAAACGGCATGGTTGGTGCAGCATATAAGTATATACTTATGTATATGTAGGTATACCTACATATACTGTATTCTTGTCACGAAGATCGGAAAGCAGGTATCAAATGTCTCAGTAAGCAGTGTAATACATGTAGGCTACATGTTTTTAGTTGACATAAACTGGGTCTCCACTCACTTTCCGAATTAATCTTGAATTCATTTGGAATAAGTAAGTAAACACCTGCTTATAAAATTAAGTGATACATTTAATTCATATGATTGTATTATTATTAGTCGTCTATCCAAGTTAATAATGAATTCGTTGCGATAATAATACCCATTAGTGTTTTTATAGTCACTATGAACACGAACGTTATTATTATTATTGCTGTCAAAACTTATTATTTGTCATAAGGCCGTTGTCATTTTTGTTAAAATATTTGTTCAAGCTTTGCAGACTATTGCATAAGTTGTCGTTAAAATATTTTTCATTTCATGATGCTTCGATGGACCTACTAGATATCGACCAACGATAAATTGCGCAGTCCCTTAAGTTTAGTAAAACTATCTAGCTACTTATATATTGTTTGTAAAGTTATTACTTGTAAATGCTTACCAAGAAATATTTTTTATTCAGATCATACATGTACCACCCAAGATAATAGTGCTTTACTTAAACCTTTTTAGGCCTATGGAGAAAAATAGATGTGCTGTGTACGTAGATGGAACCTACTGACAGTAACGGAGGACTGCTTATCTGAATTATCTGTACATCTGAAACCTAATTTTTGTCTAATCGACAATTTTTCAATGAATCTGTGTTGATTCTGTTGCCTTGCGCACGCGCTTCGGAAAGGAGAGTGGCATTTTTTACGTTGTGAAGTAACTTCTGCTTTTGTAGTGTTAATCGCATCAGAAACTTTTTGGTTTACTTTAACTGGTTTAATTAGTTGAAGTAGTGTCTATTTTTGTGCACTTTTGTGAATTTTTGTGTTTTTATATCTCTGTATCTAGGTACATATATACATATTTGTGTGTAACTTAGACAGCTTATACCGACATGAGTCCCACATATAGTTGTGGACGACTGGACTGCCACTTTCCGGTGGAGGATGGGATGCAGTGTGATAACTGCAACCTATGGTTCCATAAAGTTTGCACTGGCTTATCACCATCAGCCTACAGGAGAAGCAGCAAGCCGTCATCTCCATGGATGTGCAAATTTTGTGCAAACCCGTTGGATGTCCTCATCCAGGAGGCCGTAGAACTTCTCATGTTCAAGAAGTTGCCAAAAACCTCTCATGAGGGGAAAAATGCAGCATCTAGTACAGATGTTATAAACGAGAATTCTGGCCTTAGTCATAAAACTGAGGCAGAACCACACCCCCTGGCTTCGAAAGGAGCAACAGAGGGGAAGTGTGCCCAGCAGTCTGCAATAGCACGCAAAAAGCCCCGAGAACCTAGGAGGGCAAATAGTGCTAACATTGTAAGACAGCAGGGTGATATTACAGCGATGAAGCGTTGCGTGTCTGGTGAACGCACAGCTTCCAACTGCGGCGAGAGTAAAGTGGAACCATCCGATTCCACCTGGCTAGTGCCGAAGAGTAGGAAGCTCAAGAATCACAGGAAAGAGAAAAGTACTGTGGTTAGTGATAAGGTCTCAACGGCCGTAAACACTGATAAGATTAAACCTTCGGACTCAAATTACAGTATAGTAATTTGGAATTTGGAGGAATCGAAGAAGGTAGATCTAGCTGCTCGACATGCTGACGATCTCGAAATAGTTAGCTCCATCATCCGTGAAATACTTCCGGAAAAAACAAATGGTGTTCACATAAGGAAAGTCATCAGAATCGGTAAACGAATCGCCGATGCAACGGAAAGTTCTCCACGACTGCTGAAGGTAGTACTGGGGAACGAGATGGAGAAAACTATTATTCTCAACAACGCATTCAAGATCAAGAATAAAGAAATGAAGATTAGGCCAAACTGGCCTTTGGAAGATAGAATTAGGAGAAGAGAAGCTGTGGCTGAACTAAAGGCCCGATTAGAAAAAAGTGAAAATGACCTCAAACTGTTGGGTTTTCGGGTAGTGAGGTCTCGGAAACCTATGTTGCCCAGACCGCTGTTCATAAGTCGAGTGAACACATAGGTCTCTCAGTATGTTACACGAACGTTTGTAGTCTTAGGAATAAGCTTCCTGAACTAGGAGTGTTGACTGAGGAACTACAGCCGGATGTGATTGCTATCACCGAAACATGGTTGTTAATGGGTATAGACTTAACTTCACTCATACCTGGGTACATCTGCATTAGAGCAGACAGAGTAAGTAGTCGGAAAGGTGGGGGGTCGCTCTATACATTCGAGATGACATAGGAATTAGGTCGACGTTGTCGGAAGCTAATGACAGTGGCACCTGTGAAGCCGCAGGTTGCGTCATTAACTTGAACAAAGGCACTGTAACGATAGGGGTTATTTATAGAAGTCCTACCAGCCAAGCCTACAATTTCGTTATAAATCACCTCAGGACGTGGAGTAGAAAGAATAGGTGTCTAGTAGTAGGTGATTTTAATACCCCGCATATTAATTAGGAGGAATTAACATCGGCTACTTCGTACAATTGTTTCAAGAGGGAACTAATACTGGCAGTACTTGAATGCGCACTTGTGCAGCATATGGATGCACCAACACGATACCATCCTGAACATGATCCGTCCACTCTAGACTTGGTGCTAACACACCAGAAAGAGAATGTTGGTGACATTAGGTGCTTGGCGCCGCTAGGCAGTAGTGACCACATAGTTATTACTTTTATGTTCAGGATCCAGGCCGTCATACATAGGTCAACAGCCGCTCGCCCAAACGTTTGGAAAGCGAATATACCTGCAATCCGAAATGCAGCAACCCTGGCTAACTGGTCTGTTAACACACACCAGACTGTCGAGGAGGCTTGGATGGGATTTAGGAATACACTAGAGTACGTCACTGCACCCTTTGTACCTTGGTCTACGCCTCAAAAATTATCTCATAAATCACCTTGGAAATAAGGAGGTTACTGAGAAAACGAAAGAACTTATGGGACCGGTTTGCTGTGACTGGGAGGGATGAGTTTCGGGTAGAATACCGCAAAGTTCGAAACCTTTGCAAGTATGAGATTGACAAAAGTCGTATAGAGTATGAGAGATAGTTAGTACTGGATTGTCTGCATTATCCAAAATGACTGTACTCGTATATCAAAAGCAGGACTAAAACTAGTAGTGGCGTACCATCCCTCATTAGCAACACAGGAGAGGCTGCAGAATCGGACGAAACAAAAGATGAGGAGCTCTCCGAATATTTCTGTGATGTTTTTTCGCCTAATCGTACCACCCAGGGGTGTAGCGAGGTAACTGCTGTAGCCCCTAAAATGCCCCCAATTGTGGTAGATGATGCAATGGTTCTGAAACTACTGTCTAAGTTGAAGCCAGGTAAATCACCTGGACCAGAAGGACTTCGCCCTAGATTGCTAAGCTCCCTGATGGATATAATATGCATTCCACTTACGGAGATTTTTCAGATGTCTCTGACCCAGACTGGGTTGCCCAGAAACTGGAAAGATGCTTTTATAAGCCCCATCTTCAAAGATGGGAACAGGCAGTTAGTATCTAACTACCGCCCTGTAAGTCTGACCTGTATTATAGCAAAGGTGTTAGAAAAACTCATAAGAGACCAGCTCTTGGCTTAGACGGAAAAACATGGCTTACTGGCAGTGGAACAGCATGGATCCCGACTAGGACGATCCTGCTTGACAAACTTACTGTTAGCTAGGGAAGATTGGGTCGAAGGCAGGGATAGAAACCATCTACTGGACGTTGTATTTATTGATCTTAGTAAAGCATTATATAAGGTATCCCATTTAGGTCTTCTTGGTAAACTGAAACACTTGAATTAGACCAACGCTTATGCGAGTGGTTTAGTGACTACCTGATGGATAGGAGGCAGAAGGTAAGGGTTAATGGTGTACTGTCAGGGTGGAAAGCAGTGCTAAGTGGAGTACCTCAGGGAACGGTACTTGGTTCCCTGCTATTCTTATTATGCGTAAATGAAGTGCCGAAAATTCTTACTTCATCTTCCTTACTATTTGCGGACGATATTAAGATATGGAAAACCGTAAGTAGTAGCGATGATAGCTTGGTACTACAAAACGATCTAGACAAATTAACCGAATGGGCTAACCTTTGGAGTCTGGAAATTAATTCCAAGAAAATTGCGGTAATGCATCTAGGTCAGAAGTCTTACACGTCGTACTCCCATGGGGGACACAGAACTGTCAGATGTTAGGGAACAAAAGGACTTACGAGTTATTGTTAGCCATGACTTAAAAACAACAGTAAACTGTAATCGAGCCGCAGCTAAGGCTTTTCGAATGCTATGGGTGCTTCGAAGAGCTTTCAGACGATTAGACGAGGGTATGTTCCAAGTACTCTATGCAACATACGTCAGGCTTCATCTAGAGTACTGCATACAAGCGGCGAGTCCATGCTTCAGAAAGGAGGCACATACCCTGGAAAGAGTACAGAGGGTAGGAACAAAATTAGTTAGTGGTATCTCACACCTTCCTTATGACATGAGAATGGAGCATTTAAATCTCTTCCCATTATCATACCGAAGGAGGAGAGGCGACTTAATTTTGGCTTACCGTATATTCAAGGGTAATTTAGAGATTGGCCTTTCAAACCTTCTCTGTTCCTCTAGGATACATTTACGGGGTCACCAGAAGAATGTGCTCAAACCGAGGTCGAATAAAATACGTTTGGAGTTTAGATTCTCTCACAGAGTGGTCAACGACTGGAACTCCTTACCTGATTCAGTAGTAACAGCTCCATCGGTGAACGCTTTCAAAGAGAAACTGGATCTCCGCAGAGATATATATATCGAGGATTAACATAGGCAACAAGAGCCTTCTATCCTTATAATCTGAATCTGAATGCGATTGTGTCCCCGTAAAATTAGTAACACGTACTAAGGTAGGAATTGAGGGTTAACTATTAGGAGTAAATGAAGCGTACCGTGTTCTGTGGCTGCGAACCGTAGGCATTCTGTTTTTAATTATTACGATAACCGTAGTTGCACTGAGTTATAAATCTAACAGTATACGTACATTATTCCCATCTTGGTTTATTACGATAAGCAGAAATCGCAAGCACACTATCTCAGGTAGATTTACTTTTCACCTTGTGACTATGAATCTGAAGTCAATTAATAGGTTCCTACTAAGACAATATGTAACCCTGAGCGCTTATAATCTCAATGTTTTCTTTAACAAGTGGTCACAGTAACTTCATTACAGCACGACATAGTCTTTTCATCAATAATTAACAAGACGAACTATCCCACCTCATCATGTCCACGTATAATCCTTTAAACTGCAAAAAAATTCACTGAACGTCGTTATAACATGTCTCTTCAAGTGATTCGACATTTTCTGAAAGAAAAAACATATTTCAACAATTTGTAAAATGGCCGTAAATTACAGCCGGATAAGGGCACCATCATTTGCCATTTATGCTAAAAACACCCTATTCCATCAACTTTCAGCAGGAATACAAGAGTAAAAGTGTGTAAAACAACGAAAAATTACCTAATTTTGAGGGTTTTTTTCGATAAAAAAGTCCAGTTGACATCAGCTGATCAATTGACCTACGGCCGTATACAGGCTGTCCTTGTTTTTAGGCTTCGGTATTTGAGTCGCAAATTTCTCTCATGACATTAGACAATCCATGACAATGAGTGAATGCTAGCAAAAGGTTTTCTGTAAACAATTATATTTCCAAATAGAAATTCTATAGAAGGAATATTATGAAGGTCTTGGTGTGCAGCTTCTGATTACTTGAGCATTGAACTTGTGGTCTTCGTAGCGCAAACAATAATATGTTATTTAATACTGAAATTTAAGCGAGCGTGTTTCAAAAATGGTTGCGAGATATCGTTTTCGCCCTAGTTACTACAATTTTATACGGAAGCTAAGTCATTATACTCCCCCTGGTTACTCAAAAGTTATACTTGCTCAAGAAGTCAAAGATTTCTGTGTTCGATGCTTGACAAAAGTCGGGGCTCAAAAGAGTCACTCAGTTTCCCTCAGCGATGTTTTGGTTTCTGGAGACTATCGAGGTCATTATAGTCATGGATTGAACCGACTGGGTATGTTCAAGAGTTAAGTTTTCTACGGCTAGACAGAAATGTATGTACGAGATATTCAGAAAGGTGTTTGCGAAACTAAGGCAGAGCCTAAAATTGTGAAAGAATCTGCATCAACTGCGCTTGTAGATGGGAAAAATGTCCTTGGGCCAGTTGTAGGCAACTTTGCAATGAATACAGCTATTCAGAAGGCTAAGAAGACAGGGGTCTCCTTTGTTGCCGCTTTCGGTACAATCTTTCTCAGTTTAACTAATTTCTTTTAAGGGTCAAATCACTATGGTATTGCTGGCTGGTACAGCTTGATGGCGCTAGAACAGGGACTCATAGTAATGACTACCTTCTTACATTTCTTAATTTTGCAGGGTATCTCTATGACAAACACGTCTCCTCTTGTATTTCCGACAAGGGCTCGAAAGGTATGTTCCTTGAAGTTTACAAAACATTTTTTACAAGTAATTGGTGTTTTCAGATTTATACTTGTTTATGATGATTATTTCTTATTTTGTTATGTTTGGTCATATATTCTGTGTCAGTCAGTTTACTTTATTTAATATGCCGCTCACTAATTGGTCATTGCCTTATTTAATAATATATTTATTTTGGCATTGTATAAAGTCAGAGGGACACTGACTTTGCAGCGTTCATTTAAACTCTTGTCAATAATAACTTAAGGACCAGTTAATAGACCATATCTAAGTTTTCTTCAACTTGCTGGCTTGTGTCTGAAATGCTACCTTTTGGATAAACACTCAGATTCTTTGCATACAACTTTACAATGAAATCCAGCACACAGCTTCCACAGGACTTCTTTACCTTCTTAATTTGGAAACATAAATTGAAAACATGAACTTAAACGCATTAATGCTATGTCATATATTGACAGTGTTTTTATACTGAATAATTCACAACTGCCTTTTGTGATATTTTATTTTCTCAGTATCAGGGATCAAATTGATAATTTGCTGAACTGCTTTTGACACCTAAAACTTTACAACACTTATTTAGGCAACAATTTTGGAAAGTTTTATAGCTAGTGGCCGTCAGTTTTGGTTGTTAAACTTAACCACGAAGCCATTTATTTAAAACAAGCGGCCTTTTTCAGCAATTGTACTATAAAATAAAGTTCGTCTTTTATGAAGCAATGGAAAACTGCTAATATCTTCTGGGCAAGAATCATGATGGAGATGTAACGTTTTTCTAAACAATTACACAGTATACCCATTTTTTTCCACGGATAAAATAAGGCATGTAATTTCTTCAAAACTTGTATGATATTGTCGCAAATCTATAACCTCAAAAGGAAACTCTTAGCTGCCACCTGTAGACTCAGGACCCTTTAATTTAGTTAATTTGCAAAATTTAGCGAAGAAGCTGTTCTCAATGGATTTTTTATCACATCCTGCAATCATATATATATCACTGTTGTGAGAATTACTCACAGCTTGTATTTAAATTTCATCACGAGATATAGTTCCGTAGAAAGCATATATTATACAGTTTGATGATAAATTGATTGAAAACAGTCACTTCGTTGAATGCTGTTTTCAGAATGTCACAGTAAGAACTACCAAATTATTTATTGAGATAACCGACATCTATACTGTCTTTGTTTTTCGTTCTCTTTGTTGTGTTAAGAGATCTGAAAACTTGATGGGTAGAAAAGAAGGTTATAAGCATATTTGTGTTAACCCCAAATCTTGTGATTTCTTCCAACTACTTGATGCAAAAAAAGGACTAAGAAATCACTATATTTGGAGATGTACCGCGAAGTTAACTGTAGAACTTAATAACTGCCAACCAGCTTGATTTCTTGTATGTGTGTGTGTGGCATATCCCTCAAATTAAAATTAAAATTATTAATGTTTCACTTGAATGGGTGGCAACATTAAAAGTTTAATTGTATGACAAATGTTTGTGTATGATATATTATTGTTATATATTTGTAAAAAATTAAAAGTACAAATAAATCAACTAATAAAAAGGCAAATTACAAATGAGAAAAAAAGTGTAATAAGCTATCATGCTCCGAAAAGACAGTAGAGTCATATGGAATGTTTTCAAGGTTATTGACTCAGCAACTGCTCATTTTATACAGCTTAAAATATCTTAGCATTTCTGATATGATACTCTATGAAGTATTGTCACTATTTTGTACCTTAACTACACAGATAACAACAACCAAAATATTGATTTTGATTTAAAAAGCAAACCTTTTTGGCATCCTCCTGTTAACTGAAATCTCACTGCTAACCAGTCTTTTGATATTAACCTGGAATCTACAGGTATCTGCAGTTCTAATATCTCTTGGTGAAAAAGCTGCATTTGAAAAACTGTTGTGAGAAATGGAGTATGGTTGTTTTGGTTACACATGATAGACTGATGACAATATTTAAATTTATTTTATCTTATATAACTGCTGACTCAACGTTGTTAGTAGAGGTTTTACTTGCTAACTTCGGTTTTTCTTCTAGAAACTGTGCCATAACCCTTTTAGTATAAAGTAACTTCGTTTTGGTTGCGAAATTGATTCCAATAAAACTTTTAACTGAATAGAATACAATTAAATGAAAATCCCACTTAATTACATTAAACAGGTATCTGTATATGGAAGTTAACTGCACTATTTTGCAAATATTTGAAGTGAATCACTGTCTTATCTTCACAAAAAGTCATATTTCACTGATCCGTATTATTCTGCAGCTGTTATTTTTGAATCTCGTGTTTACATACGGTAAAAGTTTTCAAAATCCATTGAATAAGGATGTGAAAAGATACAAACAGTTTATAGTTTACCAGCATTGGAATATAGAAGTGCGGTCATTATGCCATATTGACTACGTATTGATATTCAAACTAAGACTCTGGTTTTATTTTTCAAAGATATTTCTATGAGCAACAATGGCTTTGGTTATCCATTGAAAGACACCCTAATGTAACTTCATATTTTAAGACATTGGTTCCTGTAAACAGCTTTACAAGTTCTTTTAGCAAACCTATTTCAAACTGTAGTTTCAATACGTTTTTTATCAATAGGTCAACATTGTTGGTATTAGATTATTATTATTGTTTCCTTTAGTTTCAGTAGGAACATAGGGCTTCAACCGCACGTCTCCATTGCGTTCGGTTCTCCGCCAACGTTTTCACCTGACTCCACGTCTGCCCACATGCCTTCATCTCCCCTTCACATAACCTCCTCCA
>OX235271.1:214540623-214591318 GCA_944472155.2 Trichobilharzia szidati
AGGCAATTTTCGCTACATTTTAAATAGTTATAAGTATTATTTTTATTATTATCGTGTATATTTACGCACGAATGTGATTAATACAATGATTATTGATTTAGTCTTATGAACGACATTAATGTTTAAATAACACCAAATCAATAATATTGATAAATTACAGCTGAACAGCATCAACATCAAATAAACTGAATGTCAGAAGAATTAGGAAAGGTAATGGTACAAATTCATGAGTTTATAGTCTCTACTGAGGGCCAGGGCAGTAGTAGGGGCTGGACTTGTTTCTTTTGGACACAGAGCGCTGGTTGTTTGAGGCGAATTGCAATAGCCTCTGCTGTTTGGAGTAAGCGGTGCTTCGAGGATTTTGGTAGTTTGTTGGGCACCCGGTATATTATGGAGAAGGATTCGTCTACGCTGGCTTTGTGACCGGTTTGCACCAGATGGTCTAATATGGAGCTGTTAATACTTTTAACTACACCTTTGCTTAGCCATAGTGGGATATGTTCTCGAGCACGAAAAATCAAGTTCCTAGAGCAACGGCCAACATAACTCGCTCCACAAGCGCAGTTGAATTGATAAATACAATTTGAAGTGGCCAGTCTAGGTACTTCATCTTTCAGTCGAGGTAGCACCATCGGTCTTGTAGATTGATTTAACTCCGCTGATTATTTATTGATTTATTTAACTGGAAACTGTCAGACATGTATATTCACTTATTTACTATTAATAATAATAATAATAATTTACTTTATTCCAAAAACTACTTATAATACAGAATGGAATTCTCAGCATTTATCACAATATTGCATCTGATTTACTCAAAGTGTATATAAAATTAAAAATTAAAACAAAAATTAATCGGAGGAATTTGTCCACATTAACGACATAATTATTAGATATAATAATAATAGTAATAATAATAATAATAATAAATACTAATAACAGTGAGTTTGTTTCAAACGGTATTGTCAATTCAGTTTGGAAACTTTAGCATGTTATGGATAATTGGGTCTAATGTTCTGTTGATATGGTATAGTGAGGTGAAATACAAAGTTAACAGTCATAATACAGCTTAAAATTATGTCCACACTTATGAAAAATAAAATAAACAAAACGAGAAAATTGAGAGGATTATAAATATAAGAATTACAATAACAATAAAGTATGATGCTTTGAGGTTGAAGGAAATGGTCTATTCAGTGGTGCTAAGAAGGTTAGTTAGTTCATGTCTGACACTATTTTCATCACATAAAGTAAGTGCCGCCAAATATGGTATAGTGGAATTTTTATACTTAGACGTACGTGCATAAAGTCTTCTGAAAAGACTTCTTGTTTTACCTGAGGAGACACAAGGTTGGAGCTGCGGGTAGAGTGGATGCTTTAATAACTAGAGAAAATTGTATTAAAATATTTAAAAAAATAATAATAACTAGCAATTTAAGATTACGCTACAACTTGTAACCAAATAAATCAATATGTTTCTTCAATGTAGATGTTGTAATGAACAGATATGATTTCGAGAATCATTTAAGACCAAACATGTAGTGAACATGCATTTCCCTCCAGTTTTGAAGTCTTCAACATGGTGTAATCATCACTCCATTAGGTATCAAGCTTGGAAGTGATTTATGGCGCAAAATAAATCAAAGAACTTTGCATTGGTTTGCAGCAGTTCGAGTCGCCACACTCCATATAGCACACAAAGCAAGAGAAGAGAGCAGAAAGAGAGATAATAAACAGAAGTGTGAGTGAGGCAAAAAGAATAGTAATATGAAAGAACAATAGAATTTCATTGAATATGATAAATCACAAGGAGTGAATGCATCTGCTCTAGCCATTGAGAACGACTTTGAGCCATATTATCAATTGTCTCCAGTCCCCATTGGTTCTTACCATCCCGAGGACCCCAACCAGCCGAATAGACTACACCTTCCCACGTGCCTGGCTGGCTTAAACTAACTGTTATGGACTTCATTGACTAATGAAGTCCATGGTTCGGTTTGACCACCCACCACTAGCTCTTTTTCAACCTGATCCTATGTCAGCTAACATTGTTGGTCGAGGGAGGCGATGGCCAGACATGCATGCGCAACATATATCCTAACTATTTCAGTCGATGTAACTTCACAACCTCATCGATTGATTTCCCCTCCTTATCTAGCCTAGCACTCGACGCCTAACCCTTTTATCGCTCACCTTACTATACTGCTAAGTACCGGAGATAGAACACAGATAAATATGAACAAAGACAGCTATCCAGGCGTTTCATGTCTTCCACATTCAACAGTCATATCTCGCAGCCCTAAAAGAGGACAGAGCGAAATGCCGATTAGTGCAAATGCCCTTTGGTAGGCAGCCAGCCGGATATCATGTCTACTAAGCCAGAGACGGTATAATTCGGCATATGTGAAAAGAGCTTTTTGTATCGGTACTGAGATTTCTTAAGCACATCAGGGTAATTAGTTCTTGGTTCATCTCCTGCCGGAGTTCTTCTTTGCTAGTGTTTTCTGGCCAGAAACCCGATCATCAGTATGGAACGAAAGCAGATGTTGATGGAGGTCTTCAGTAGCGTGTTATAAATGCTTACGGTGATATGCTAAATCTCTGGAGAATAGATAAGCATTGACTTGACATTAGTGTTGAAAATCAGGATTCTGTTCCTTATACTGATTGTAGCATATTTCCACACTGATTTTTAGATTAATCAAGCTCTGTCTTGTCTATCTGAAGTCACCCCCTAACTGCATATACAAATTCTAATGTGTCTGCTGAAGCGAGTACAAGTTTAATCACCCAAAATCTAATGGACACAACTGTTGAAACCCAATTTTACTTCGATTTCGTAAATCAATAACCGTTAACGAAAATAGACGTGTCATCAGATCGCTCTAATGCATTAGTATAATTATGTCTAAATACCACCTGGGAACCATCGTTTCAACAACAGGCGGAACTGACGAGGATATCAAAACGATGATCGGGAAATCAAGGCAAGCTTTCATTTTTCTCAAGTCTGTGTGGAGATCATTAGCACTCCTCAGCATACAAAATAAGATCCGGATTTTCAACTCCAATGTGAAGTCAGCGCTACTATACGGATCAGAGACTTGGTGCCGCGTCAGGAAGGGCACTTTGAACAAACTACAGACCTTCATTAACAGTTGTCTTCTCTCAATACTGCTCAAGGTCAATTAGCCAGGAAAGATCAGCAACAGTGAGGGACCTCTGACAATAAGCGAACCAACCCAGCAGGAACCGATTGTGCAACAAATATGCAGGAAGAAATGGAGTTGGATTGATTGGCCATACTCTGAGAAAACAAACCATCAAGTGACATTACACAACAGTCCATCGCTCGAGTAGAAGCCGAATGGGAAGCGTCAAGTTGGTCGTCCGAGGGTGACATGGAGGAGGGGATTTGAAGAGGAGATGAAAACATGTTTTCAGACGTGGAGCCAGGTAAAAACGTTGGCGGGGAACCGAACGTGATAGAGATGTGAGGTTGAAGCCCTATGTTCCTTTGGGAACCGATTCGACTGTCTGAATTGGGTCAAATCATATACATCAACGGTGAGCGAAACAGCCACCCGGTGTTTATATCACCTCAGTTTGACTGGTCACTACTGGTTGATATGAGAGTGGTATGCAACTACTCATTTCAACCGATCAGTAGTAATGTGTAGTTTTACGCAAATTTGCCTTTTTTTCTTGATTATCATTAATGGTGGTATCAAGCAGGTCACATATATTGTGTTGACTGGACTAACTTGGTTTCCAAAGGAAACTCTACGGTCAGGAGTTGATTTCCTGCCTATCAGTAGCTTCAGAATAAGAAATATCCTGACCTGTTATTTATCAAATCCTTTTAACACAAAAAGTTCATGTAAAATGTTAACTACTATCTACAGAATGGGCATAATGGTTTAAGTGTACTCTAATCATAATAAACAAAGTGCGTAAAGCCGTATGTATTATTGATATAAGTGGGCAAAACCGCACTGTACAGACTTAAGTGTAATTATACTGTAACGACAGAAGACAAGGGCCACAGCAACAGATCGTTTATTGAAAAAATCAACAGATATTTATAGATTTTTATGTGCATTATTGTTCGTGATTGTTAGCGGAGAAGCAACCTCTTCTTATTGGTTGTTTTCTTGTTGAAGATTATTCTGTACTGCTTGTGACCGTTTCTTAGAAAGTTAAGCCATATATCCGCGAATCGTATTTGCACACGTTAATTCTTCTGTGATTGGTTGGTGAGTTCCTCAAGGTTCAGCTTTGCTATTGTGGTTTTTTCTCATGACCACCCCGATTTGGGACGTAAACATTGACGTAAATTGCTGTCTACAATTTTTGGCTTGCAGACAGCTCTCTCACCACAATATGACCAGAAAACAAATTAATTAATTAGACTAGTACAAAGTGTAGAGGTTTGCACGGTTAGAGTCTGCGAACAATAAACATAAATTCCGTTCACTCCAAATATTCATTCCCACTGTCGTATGGAAGAAAGTCTGTCTTGTCAAACTACCAAAGAAAGGTAACCTAGCTACACCTCTGCAAGAAATGGAGCGGAATAATGCTCTTCTCCACAACAAGTAAATTACCAAGACACGTCATCTCGGAGAGAATGAAACGTGCAATGGATACAGAACTCCACCCCCCAGAACAAGTTAGATTTAGTAAAGGCAAATCATGTGTAGATCAAATTGCGACTCTATGTACCATCATCGAACAAAGCGAAGAATGGTAGTGAAATCTGTATCTCAATTTCATCACCTCCTTCTTCTCTATGTTCACCTGCAGTCCTGTCTTCGCCGCCATTCTCTTCTTCCAGGTTGTTGCATTTCAAGTGCGAGTCTTCGAGTTTGTGTGACATTAGACATAAATCATCCACTCGCGATATCCAGATCTTGTAGGGTCTTTTTATCAGTACGACGTGGTGTTCCTGTCTTCTCACTCCCTGCTCACATTAAGACGCATAATCCAGTCCACCACAATTAAGAATATCATATGTGATAATAAGCAGGCAACCAGCTTGCCTTACTCCTGTATTCACTTCGAATTCCCCACTGAGTTTTCCACAGTGGATCACCTGACACGTGGCATTATCATATAGCCAGCTGTTGAATTAGGTTGATAAAGACTTGGGCACTGCACGCCGTTGTGTTGAAGAAGTTTCCAATTTAGTGTAGTATTAGACATAAACTCTGGGAACAAACTAATGAATAAACTGTTGCTCACCAAATATGACAAAGAAAGTGGAGATGAATCGATAAACCCTGAGGAGATCATTGGCTAACATCGCATGCAATGCAGGTCATCGCTCGAGTAGAATTCAAATAGGATATGACGAGTTAAATTTCGTTTCGTTTGTGACATGTGGGAGATCGTGTGACTTGGTGGAGATGAAAAATAATAAGTAATCTTGGGGCCAGTTGAAGAGGACGGCAAAAAATAGGACGAAGTGAAGATGTGCTGTTCAAGCCCTATGCCCCACTAGGAATCCAAGAGGACAATCAAGAATAATCATAATTTCGTAGAATATCTGTCAATGTAATGCGGAATATTACAATTCACGTCTTTCAACTGACACTTTACACACACACACACACACACACTCTATCTCTCTCACTTTGTCCAGAAAATGAACACAACAATCCCTCGAAAGTTTAAGCCGTGCCAAAAGGTATCATTAGGATAAATCGTTAATTCACTGGATTAATTTAACAATTTATAACAAGGCCGAAATTCACAAGCAATAAATGAAAGTAGAAACGTAGTAATTATGGGTGTTTTATTGAACTATTGAATGTTTAATGATATCTTTCTACTTGTAAAGTATAATTTGGGGGGGGGGGACAGATATTGAAAGTGGCTGTTAAGTCTATAAATAATATCATTGTACAAAGAGTTGAGTGGTCTCTGTGTAACTGATTGTTTATAACATTCCAACGAAATTCACACAAATCAGTTGGATATTTTATCCAGTTGCCTACATCAACGGAGATTGACGTTCGTATGGGAAGAGATCTGTCTCACCACACATCTCATGGATTACACTACCAATATATTCGGATGGGCTATCGGAACCATCGCGATAGTCGCAATACTCGTCAACTTCTATATCGGTTTACTATGGATAGCTAACCTGTCTGCTTGTTCACAGAGAAGGCGGAACAGTGAGTCTGTGGAAGAAAGTGCCAGTGATTGTCAAAATATACCTGAATCAGACTTATCATACGGTTCATTACGTCGATCCACGAAAGTTCACATATTCCTCATTGTAATTTCTGGCTTTGTTATACATCTTACAGGAGGAGTGAGAATAGCGCACCTCACTTTAACTGGAACTGACATTCGTGTTATCTTCGGTGAATGGTTTTGCAGGATTCACATATTTTTCAAAATGTTTTCATTCGATATCTCTAATTGGTGTTTCGCACTTCACTGTTTCGAAAATCTCTTTGTTGTTATTCCCACTGGAACACGCTATTCATCGCTGCTCACTTCAGACAACTCCATCATATTTCAAGTGATGACTGCCATCGCAATAGCATTGACAGGAAGTATTCCAGCTGTGACTCCATCGAATAAAATGTGCAGTGAATTTTATCACAGTATGAATCTGATATACAGCAGATTTATTCTTGCTACACTCCTTCCTTCAGTAATACCGATAGTCTCCTCCACATTATTGATTAAGCTGATATACAGACAAGAAGCGGTAGTGAACACCAGTCACCATCGAATTTCCTTACCTAGTGAAAGTTCATCTGAGATGTCTGCATTATCACCAGCACGCAGAATCTTTGCAGCTAAAATGAAAATAATCGTAGCCTGTTCATTTCTTTTATTTGAATCACTTATATATTTGTTCATGTTGAAAAGAAGCAACTATTGTTGTTTTACAACATTTCGTAAACAATTGGACAATGAAGACTATTATTTATTGGCCTTACGCCTGATGCACTGCATTTTGAATACAACTCAAAGTTATATTTTACTGATATCTTCACCGAACATCACTTGTAACTGTCATCACATCATAAATTTAATGATGCGAAGATTAATGTATCGGAGAAACTGATTCCATAACGCCTTTGTTTTTGTAAGGAGTGTTTAAAAATCAACTCTACAAATGAGCGCTAGAGTATCTGAAATGGCGGTGTGATAAACCACAACAGCTGATTTCTTCGAATCATAGAAGGCATACTCTGTTGACTGTGTCACATCCTGACAGTGATAAGCTATCATTCTTCAGTTACTAGTGTCAAATCAGCACTGAATGCTGTCATGAATCATGTGTCACAGACAGATCAAAGAGGAGAATTCACTCTCATTTAAAATTCATTTTTCACTGATACCATGGAAACAGAAGTCTTTGTGTGTGGCCTTAAATAATGTGAATACATGACTTGTTTCTCTAACACTTCTTACGAGTCCTTATCATCGTGAATGCTGGCTGACATTTATATGCGTTATGGTTTTATTTTGATTTGTATCTCTAATCTGAAATCCCATTTGTAATGTAAATCACCTGGTTTAATGAACAATTTTTCTACACATGTGTGATCCACAAGAACCACTGGCTTACGGCTTTGTTACTTATGAGACAATTACTTATAAAATATTGTAGGTGCAGATATTGTTGTTTACAGCCAGTTCCCGTGAAGAATAAGCAGTTTGCTGATATAAGGATAAAATTTGGCCACTGTTGTGGTAGAGTATGACTCCATTTTGGATAAGATTTTATTTTGATAAAATCACACACAGTATAGTGTCATACAGTAATATTTACTACTGATAACCACGTTTCGAGTACAAATTATTATTGCTACTCATAATCATATAAAGTCACTACTCACACAACTTTCTTGCTTCACTTATATAAATGAGTAAAATAAAAAGACAATTGCAGCGAAGAAAATTTTCTTTTCGACGAAGTCATCATCTAGGCTGTACATTCGTGTATTTATATCAAATGGATAGGAAAGTTCCAGAATAATTTCTGGTTAGGGGTCAAATTAATAAAAAATTACAATTAGGAATTAAAATGACATAACAAACAGGGGGGATGGGTAAAACTCGAACAAACTAGCATTATAATAACTAAGAAGATTGACATTGTGCAATTGGGGGTTAGAAATGTAAAAATAACAAAATATACAGGATGTTTGGATAAAAAACTAATATGATGAATAATTGTTTATGCAATCAGGGATTAAATATGTAGAAATAGTAAAATGACAAAATAAACAGGAAGAGTGGGTATGAAAATATGGTAGTGTAAACAGGGTTTAAGAAAACTTAAAATAACATGAATAAACAGGAAGTTTAGATAAGAAAGGTGATGAGATTGTCATTACTAAAAAATTTTACCTGTTTATGATGGCCATGGTAGGGAGAGGGGTTGGACGTAATTCTTTTGGATACAAAGTGTGGGTTTGAGCTTTTGGATAGCTAGCGCCTCAGCTATGCCCAGATGTCTTGATTTGATTCCCTTTGACAGGTTTGATTGAATTTTGTATATTACTTTGAAGGATTTTTCGAAAGGCGCTGAATGTCCTGAGTTGACCAGATGTTCTGTCACTGAACTGTATACACGTTTTCGGTCTCCTTTTACTAGCCAGGCTGGGTAGTGTTCACGAGCGCGTTTTTCAAGTCGGCGCATGGTACGGCCGATGTACTCAGCTCCACAAGAGCAAGTAAACTGGTATATGCACGTTGAGGTGGCCCAATGCGACGGCTTGTCTTTCACGTTCTGGCTGAACAGTTTCTTGCAAGAAAATGTCAGTCGTAGGCTCGCGGCGAAGTATGTTTTCCTTAGGGATTTGCAGAGACGTTTGCGAAGGATTTCTGCTTCGATATCACCTTTGAATTCTAGATTAAGCAGAAGTGTTTTCTTTGGAACGGATTGGACTTGTTCTGAAGTCTTAGTCTTAGATTTGAGATTTCTGTCTATGAACCTGGGCGGGAAACCGTTTTCCATCAAGGTTTTCCGGAGATTACGCAGTTCTTCTTCAATCACTTCCTCGCTGCATATCTTCCGAATCCTCGAGGAAAGAGCGTATATCAGGTTCCTCTTTCTGCTTAGGGGCACGAAGCTTTGGAAGTTGATGAATTGTCCATTCCATGTAGGTTTTTTTGTATATGGATCTTTTCAGAGAGTTGTCGGCGTTTCTTGTCAGCTGGACGTCGAGGAAGTGAAACATTCCGTTGGATTCAGTCTCAAGTGTGAAGTTGATGTTTGGGTGGGCGTTATTGAAGATTTGAAGTAGGTTTTTTAAATCACAGTTCTCATCACAAATAATGAAAGTATCATCGATGTATCTCTTGTAGAGATGAAGGTCGTTGATAGTTGATGATAGGGGGTTGTTTTCTAAGCTAGCCAAAAAGCAGTCGGCTAATAGGGGTCCTAAGGGAGAACCCATTGCTACCCCATCTACTTGCCTGTATATTTCCTTGTTGAAACTAAAGTATACGTTGAAGGTGCATCGTAGTAACAGTTCTTTCAGGTAATGGATTGGTATACCAATATCGATGCTATTGGATTGAATGTAGTCGCAAAGGAAACAAACGGTTTCTGTCAATGGAACGTTGGTGAAGAGAGAGACAACATCCAGGGAGACCATTTTCTTTTCTGCCACATTGACATTCTTAATTGAATCAACAAAGTCGAATGTGTCACGGAGGCTGTGTCTTGAAAGCTTCTCTTTCACCGGCCCGAGAATCTCCGAAAACGTGTATACAGTTCAGTGACAGAACATCTGGTCAACTCAGGACATTCAGCGCCTTTCGAAAAATCCTTCAAAGTAATATACAAAATTCAATCAAACCTGTCAAAGGGAATCAAATCAAGACATCTGGGCATAGCTGAGGCGCTAGCTATCCAAAAGCTCAAACCCACACTTTGTATCCAAAAGAATTACGTCCAACCCCTCTCCCTCACATGGCCATCATAAACAGGTAAAATTTTTTAGTAATGACAATCTCATCACCTTTCTTATCTAAACTTCCTGTTTATTCATGTTATTTTAAGTTTTCTTAAACCCTGTTTACACTACCATATTTTCATACCCACTCTTCCTGTTTATTTTGTCATTTTACTATTTCTACATATTTAATCCCTGATTGCATAAACAATTATTCATCATATTAGTTTTTTATCCAAACATCCTGTATATTTTGTTATTTTTACATTTCTAACCCCCAATTGCACAATGTCAATCTTCTTAGTTATTATAATGCTAGTTTGTTCGAGTTTTACCCATCCCCCCTGTTTGTTATGTCATTTTAATTCCTAATTGTAATTTTTTATTAATTTGACCCCTAACCAGAAATTATTCTGGAACTTTCCTATCCATTTGATATAAATACACGAATGTACAGCCTAGATGATGACTTCGTCGAAAAGAAAATTTTCTTCGCTGCAATTGTCTTTTTATTAACTCCTATGACCAAATGAGTAAAAATAGATGATTAGACATTTGAATAAAATCAGTATAAGATAAAATGCATTCGGAAATAATATTAGTTATCAATGAAATACAATCAGATGGGAAATAAGACGAGTGTTTTTATAATCAAAATAATAAGTAATTTGTTAGAGTGTTATAATGTAATTGAATTGAAATATAATTTTAAGATTATTTATGATCCTCCTATGATTTGACTGACTGGTGGTAATAATATCTTCCATATTTCTGGTATTTGCATTGAGTCATTCCTGTTGCAAGTGTTGGGTGTAATAGACTCGATGAACCAGGACTCAGTAATCAATCTCTCCCTCTATCTCCACCTGTCTATGTTACTTTTCAGAATTTTGACTCTTCCATCCGCCCTATTGTATGACCATGTGTTAATGCATGCGTGCAGTGAGATTGCTGAGTTTTTTTTCTTCGCGGGTGGGATCAATCATTCTACACTTAGCTAAATTCTTATATTCTGATAACCTCACTACTCCTGATCTACTAGTTTGTCTTATGTAGTTGACCCAACTCAGAGTCATTGCAAGGTATTTTGCAAATTATATTATTTTGTCTATTTGAGCCAACCTACAAGGTCCTTTGACCTACAGAGGTCCTCCTACCTGAGTGAATTTGTAAGTTTGCATGCCAGCCTAATTCCTGCTTCATTGAGAATCCTACATAGGAAGGGTCTCATATGACCCCTCCTTATATGGTTAATCTGTAGATGCCTTATGTTCCTTCTTATTTACGTTATCATTATTTTTATTTTGCTTTTGACTTTTTTGATATTCTTAATGAATTTTAGAGCATATTTATTTAACCCCAACCAGCTGTTCTTCCATCTGTTTCACTTCTCACGCTCAGTCTTCTCTCAATTTCCAGAATTAGGATCGACTGGTAAATCAGTGAACTAGTAAACTGGACAGGGGCAGGAATAATTTGGTGGTTACTGACCAGTATTGGAATTCAGAAGGCACCATCATACTAGGGAATACATGTATATATACCTATCGAGTCACAAATGGGACTTAATGCACATCCTGGGTTTCACTGCTGGTCACCACCCACCAAACTGCCTAATATTAATCCTCAAACATCGTCGAAGCATTCGTTCTGGGAGTCGACATGAAAACAGAAGCCAAATATTTCTGTCCAATCAACCAATGGAAAAATGAAAATTTATCTGAATAAATAATGTGGTAAGGAATAATTATGCATTATAATAATTGTGCGACATCTGAAACTCATGACTTTACAAATAAGTCAACATCTACCCGTTCACATGTTTTGCGATCACAACTATCGGTATATACGTGCTCTGCAGCCTTCATTGACTGGTCGAACAACACTGGTGGTACCAACTAAGAAGGCTGGGTAAACTTCGAGAATGCATTTAAATGGGTTACGTCATCTTTTACAACTCGGTCCACACTGCAGTAGCCTTCTTTTAAGCCTCATTCGACAAACAGGAATATAATTAGGATACCATGGAACAGAAAGCGCTGACGCCTGGTGATTCCATTGAATTTAGTTGGTGTATTACTATAGCATCTTAGTGTCCCCCTTATCCATCCATATTCACACCTGAACAGTCAAAAATATAATATATTCTCTTCATTGCTTGGACAATATCAATGACAGGCACACTATGGAGTGGAAATCAGTTAGTGTGGCTGAAGGAGATTATTTATGACTCATCGTCAGAATGGTGTAACCAGAGTTTCACTTTTCGATAACTGTCTACGACTGATGGTCACTCGACTACTACTCCCACAACAAGAGAAAGACACAGAGAAAACAGACTGAAAAGAAAGAGATTAACCGCTCAATGGAAAATTCAGTCTGAATAGAAATTACAGGTATTTCATATGGGCAATATAAATCACTAGGTCAGGCTGCAAGAAATCTATGTCCTCCACAAAAATCCATTGACATCACCTTCAGTCTGCATTAGGCTCAAATATCTGATGCAGGAGTCTCGTGAGAAATCCTGTTCTCACACACACACACAAACAGTATGATCTAGTTGGGTCTCTCAAATCGCTAAGAGTCAGTGGCTTGCGGAGCAGATTCACATGGCTCACCGTAATTCACAGAAGAGCAGCAGGTGCTTTTACTTCTTGCTACCCTCTGAATTTTGTAATTCTTCAGGGAATACTTGCTTACTTAATACATCTTCTCCTCGCAATGGTATTTACCAATTTCAATGAAATTACGTTTGAAAACTCCATGTTATGTCTACTTTTTCGAAGTGGGAAAACTTGAACTGATACGCACCACTGCTAAACCGTAGGTTAATTCACCGTCACTCAATTTTATCTCTTACCGAGGTGAGGCATTCGGCACTCTGTCAAAATATGAGAGTATTGCTCAACAGTCGACCTCTATTTTGCTTTGTATCTGTAAGAGACATCCTGAGATAACAAAAGAGATGAACCGATTAAGCGTTTCTGTTAAAGGTAATTAATGCTGGGATCAGCCATCAGGGAAGAAAAGCTTACTTGATAAAGTAGTCATGCTCCACTGATTAAGATGTTTGCGGCACGTGTTATAGATACCTCTCCCACCACCTTCTCCCATGACCAATGACAGATGAAAAAGGGTTAGTATTGGTCAAACCGAAAAGTCAGGCCAATCAATCCATGAAGTCATTGACTGTTATTCCTAGCCATTTAGAGCAAAGTGTGTAGAATGCTTGTTTGAGATTCTTGAAATGCTAAGAACTAGTGGCTAGAGATGACTGGTGACATGGTTAAAAGTTGTTTCTGATAGCACGTAGATTTTCCCACTCTTTGTGCCAATTTCTACACTGTTAATTCAGTTAGGCGAATCAGGCATCAACAGTCAGCCTTTATCCCAATAGTTGATATTGATTGAATTGCAGTGAGGTGTAGGGAAAGCTATTGATAATTGAGCCAATAAATACTGGAAATACTGGCAGTATTCAACAGGCCTTCGACCTATATTTCATGTTCATTGGCACTTGTCAAATGGATACATCTTTAATCGTGAGAGAACTGATATGCCTCTGAGATTCGAATTTGCGTCACCTTGTACTACAATCAAAGACGACATAATTAAGCTTAAGTTTGCTGTTAAGTGCTAATAAGCACGAAACCCAGGATCGGAGCTTCCTACTCAATTGCGTCTAATCTTCTTACCTCTTATTTAGAAGAGCACTGTGATCGCAAGTCAGTTGGCTTGGTAAGCACATTGGAGGTTCAACTGATAAGATTCAGTGAACAATGTGGACCGAACACAACATTTTTTTCATTTCTTTGGTGTTTCAGTACTGGTGATGTTGTTGTCTTTACGTGGTGGAGTTGCTAGCCCCAATTCCAACGTTCCTTATTCCTCCGACTTACTATAGACTAGGCAAGACTTGGAAGGGCATCGGCAGGAAATCAAAACTCGAATCATATGCATGGTCGGCATGCATTCCTTCACTGAACCAATGTTCTACACATACACAAAGTCACTTAACTTCTGATCACCAGTTTTTTTGAACTCTGAAGACTCTAGCAGGTAATATAAACCAGACACGAAGTGATGTTGTTAAGCATTTGAACACCACCACTCCCCCCCCCCCCCGTTGAAATACTTAAAATGCTCACAACTTGTATTGTTCTTTTTACTCCATTACTCTCATTCATTTATTCCATTGTTATTCTATAACTGATTTATTTTGTGTCAGTATTTTGCTAGAATGTGTATCAGCCTCCAGTGTTCAGATCACTCGGTTCCAGCTAGAAATTATCACTGGGTAAGGTGAGTGGTATACAACTACTCACAGTCAATTAGTCAGTAGTATATAGTTCCATGCATTTACACATTTACGACATAACTAAGCTTCAGTTTGCTGATGATCGCTAATAAGCACAAAACCCAGGATCGGGGCTTCCTACTCAGTTGTGTCTAATCTTCCTACCTCATTTAGAAGAGCACTGGGATTGCAAGTCAGTTAGCTTTGTGAATGCGCCGCAGGTTCAACTGACAAAATTCATTGAACAATGTGGACCAAACACAACATTTTTTTCATTTCTTTGGTGTTTCAGTACTGGTGATGTTGTTGGCGTTGACAGCTCCAATTCATCAACAGCTGTCTTCGCTCAGTATTTCGCTCTAGATCAGATGGTCGGCCAGAAAAGATCAGCAACAGGGAGGGACCTCTGGCAATGAGCGCAGCAACCCAACAGAAACCATTTGTGCAGCAAATCTTCGGGAAGAAATGTAGGTGGGTTGGCCATACTCTGAGAAAACAAACCATCTAATGAGTGACATCAAACGCCAGGCCATCGCTCTTGAGTGGAACCCGAATGAGAAGCGGCGAGTTAGTTTTAGGTTGACACGGAGGAGGTGATGTGAATAGGAGATGAAAGCATGTGGGCAGACGCGGAGCCAGGTGAAAACGTTGGCAGAGAACCGAACGCAATAGGGTCGTGCTGTTGAAGCCCTATGTTTCTCTAGGAATTAAAGGAAACAATAATATATTATAATAATTTAGTTCTTTGTCCGGTACGGACTTAATTCCATCAGTCAAGCTGGCGATGTGACTATCATGCTGGCTGTCTCACCATCACAATGCACTCTGCAGTGTGTGACCCCAGTTCGAATTTCAGAAGGGATATGAATTCTCATGCTAATGAGTGCCAACAACCACGAAACCCAGGTTCAACGCTTCCTGTTGATTGCCTCCAACCATCTAACAGGAACATATCATACCTCTTCAAAGCCTACACATTTTGTGGTGGTGTAATACAGACAATGTGTTCCAACGGAATATTATTCTGAAATAATAGAGAAGAATTGTAGCTCAGGTGGATGATTTGCAATTAAAAGTGTTCTCTGAGCTGGTTGGTTTAGTCGCGAAGCTTTCGTCGTCCTTCCGGACAACATCTTCAGCGCCATATTATTCTCACATATTCCCACATTTCAATACTGCGTTAGCAACGGAATACTATGTATATTTGAACATTCTGTTTCATGTCGTTTAATGTACGCCAAAAATCACACGTTCAGTGATTGGTTAAAGGATATAAACTGCATAGACGAGTGGATCGTTCTAGGGTGATATGGAGGAGATTGTGTGAGGAAGAGATGAGACAGCTTGGGCGATCGTGGACCCAGCTGAAGAGGATCGCAGGAAATAGGACAGGGTGGAGATGTGTTGTTGAAGCCCTATGTTTCACTGGGAACCCAAGTGAACAATAATAATATAATAGATACAAATAGAAGACGTCGCGAAATGGTCGCGTTATGTCGTGAATTGACAGAAGTTAGAATTCATGGGCTGGCCATCGGATCGGGTCCCAGTGGATCAACGGTCTACAAGCTCGCCTTGTAACCAGAAGGTCCTGGGTTTGAATCCCGGTGGATGCGTACTGATGAAGAGTCCCAAACTAGGACGAAATAGCTGTCCAGTACTCCCTGCAGGTTTTCCAGTGGTTCTCTAACTGATATCAGCTCATGATGAAATCCTCCATGCAATCAAACAGAATCCCTACAAAACCAATACTTGAAAATAGCGGTTTGATCACTTGAAAATATAAACCTTTGCTTTAGTGTCTTGCCTTCTCTGCTGTTACAATTTCACAACATTAACAAATATAATGAAAACTGAAGTTCGATTATGTACACTATTGTCATTGGTAAAAAAGAAAGCGGTTTATTCTGTACATGATTGAATAGCAAGCAAACAAACAAACAACGGGGTTAGTTTTCACCTCGCCTCACCACACCACACACTCACTAATCATAAAGTACACATGAGTAGTCAGTTAATTCACTTGACCATTCTTCTCACTAGTAATTCTAAGCTTTGCTCTCTCTATTATTCTATGACCTAATTCAATTTGTCTATCCTTCATTTTATCCAATAGTTGTTGATCACTAAGCGATACATCGTTGAATAACTTTTTGACAATTTCATCCAGTTCACTGCGTGACACTTGAACAATTGCATTCAACTCATCAGAATCCAGTGAATCAATTGACGTGAGATATTTTTCATAGAATATTGAATCTTCGCTCTCCAAAGACTCATTCGCCTTACTGATTTGTGCTAGATTTTCTGCCTCGTCTTCTTCTTGTTGTTGTTGTTGGATTTCCTCTGGCTGTTCATTTTCTTCTTCTGTATCTTTTACAACTGATCCTTGTCTACTTTCAATGGGTTCAATAAATTTTAACCATTTGGTCACTTTATCCGCAAATAACTGTGGGTATTTTGAAATGAATGTTAGCGGGACAGCTTCAGATAATGGAGCTGGCCAGGTAGAATTCGTAGTTTCATATCTTTCCAATAAAGTTTCAATATGAAGTGGACAGGGGATTTTTATCTGTAAATAGGGAAATGATTAGAGGGATAAGAAAGAGATAAACATTCACATTGAACATCATTTTGAATAGATTTCAAATAGTAAGTCTGCCACTAGATAACTGTTTACAGGACTGATCATGAGCTGACATGAGTTAGAAAACCACAGGAAACCAGAATGGAGTACTGAACAGCTGTTTCGTCCTAGCTCGAGACTCTTCACTGTAAGTACCAACCAGGATACAATTTCCTCCATTTCATGACACGTTTAACGCCACCGCCAGCTAGTGCCATAGGCGAGTAACTGCGAGGACTCTTAAATAGTGGGGTTCACAAAGTCAGGTAAAAGGAAAGTTGCTCGCCTACGACACTGGCTGGAGGTTGTTCTAGATATATCATGAATTAGAGGAAGCTAGAGTTCGCGAACCATTGGATCGGATCCCAGTGGTTAGATGGTCTACGGCCTCAATGGCCTTGTGACAAGAAGGTACTGAGTTCAGACCTAGGTAGGTGCATACTACCGAAGAATCCTGAGCTAGGACGAAAGAGGTAGCCAGTACTCCCAGGTTTTCCAACGGTTCTCTAACTGATGTCACCTCATGACTAATCCTGTAGCCAATCAAATCCTTGCAAACTGAAACTAGATAATTGTTTGTATCGATTTTTCTGCGAATTTAACAATAACTGCATTGCTAAATCGATAGTTGTGCTGGGATGCACTATGCATAGGTAAAAATTAAAAGTGGAAAACTAATGATTATAGCACTAGATCTCACTAACTCAACAGTTTGTTAATCTGTGAAACAACTATTGTATTAAACTGCAGAGTGGGTATGTAAGTTTTGACAAAACAAACTTACCGCCCTTTCGTTTCTACCTACTTGAATTGATAGAACAAAGGCAACCAGATAGAACATGTACTTGGTCTTCTGTGACCTTTAGTTAAGTGCTTAGAGGAAGTTACATTTTATTCCTGTAAGTTCCAAGTGGAAACTACTGCTTCAAGCTTGAGCTTTGAGATTTCAGTAACAGTGTTGATTTGATTGAATTTTAGATTTTCCGGTCTTGGCCCAAGTGGTCTAGTGGATAACGCTTTGGTGTTTGAAACTATGGGCACTGGGTTCGAGCCCCTGTGGGAACATCATCACTCACTAAGAAATGCAGGTACATCCAGATGACGAGTCCCACATAGTACGAAATACGCATCCTGGATTCCACTGCTAGTCACCAACCACCAATTAAAGTGTTGATATGAGAATAAAACTTGGCCACTGTGGTTCAGTATAACTGCATTATGAAGCCAATTTATTTTGAAAAAGTCTCACAGTGTTATACGATAATATTTACTGATGACGACGTTTAGAGCACAATTTATTACTGCTCATAATCATATCAAGGTAAAATTAAAATTTATAAGTTACGTAATACCCAGCGTCACAAAGGAAATTTGATAAGGTTAAAATAGTTTATTGAGTGATCAGAAACACGCACAAAGTGCACACTTTCCAAACTCATCTCTGAACATTAACCGGCATGGTTAGCAGCAAAAGGACAATGCAAGAGAATTACTAGCTCAATTCTTAAGCACTTGGTGAACTCAAGTCACTCAGCTCCACCAGAGTCGTCTTTCAAGATTATATACAAGGTGAGGCCAAATGGTACAAAGGCCCTTAGGTTTCGGCATTTGTGTATGGCGGAGGCGTTGGCCATTTTTCAATACAACCCTGAACTCTGTATACAGAGAAAGTTTATCCAGTCTCTTATTCTACTATGGTCTTAACTTCTTCATCACTCGTTCCCTGTACATTTTTATTTTTAATGATTTCTCTCCTTTTACTTTAATAATTTATTCACTATTGTCACTCTCACATGTTCCTTTTATAAGTTTTTTCACCCTCTTAACACTTGTCAAATGCACACTCAACAACCTTTATTCTCACTCAGGAACAATTTTAACCTTATCAAATTTCTAACCCTTTCTTCCTTTGTACCATTGAGTATTACGTAATTTGAATTAAGCAAGAGCAACAGGGATTTTTGCAGAATAAAATAGTACCATTATTTATTTCGTTGGCTTCTCATCAGCTGCTTGCAAGCCAAAGTTATTATTAAATACATCTACAGAAACAATTTTAACTTACTTGCATAGAATTCCATTATAGATAACATTTTATTTTGACAAATCACCAGTTAATATTGCTGTATAACATTACATTGTGTGATTTATCAAAATGAAATCTTATCTATAATGGAATTATACTCTACCACCACAGTGCCCAAGTTTTATACTTATATCAACAATTGCACAGAGTTCATTTTTAAACAAAAATCATCAATATATTCATACAACAATATATATATACATATAACACACTTTATTCTGAACAATAATGGTCATACACCATGGGAATTTTTGACATTACGTAATCAGATGAAAGAAAGGGTGAAAATATGTTTGTTTGTTTGATGTTTGATTACAGCTTGATTCCACACCGTATTTTTTGGTACAGGTATGGAATTTTCAGCATGCGATATCGGTAACCCAAATTTTGCAGGTCGACCGTAGATATCAGGTGTGCGTCGGCAAGGGATAGAACCCCGGACCATGTGCATGGTCGGTGAGAGTCCTAACCACTGTGCCACCGACGTACAAATATCCAGTTATCAAGGCGGAAAAGACTGATAACTTCTTCTTCATGAACGCATAAATCTGGTTTCAAGCACTCGATGGAAATTGCTTCAGCAAACTTAAGGAGAATTGAGCTCTTTTGCCTATTGATAATTCTGAACGATCTTGCTACGTCTAGCTCATGACCCGTGTCAAGGAGATGCCTGGCGATGGCACTGTTTAAAGCATTTGTTCCCTTTAGACATAGGCTTTTTGGTACATGTTCAGAAAATCGTAGATATGCCCTTCTCTCTGTTCTTCCAATGTAACTGCTCCCGCAAGTACATGTAAATATGTGTATACAGTTGGAGTTAACATTTATCACATTCATTTTTACTTTGGAAGCCTTTTCTAGGTATTTATGTCATTTATATCACCCCTATTACTCTGTAATAGACTACTATACATTTTTGACAAATATCGATTTGACTTTACAGCCTCTAAAGATGATTTCTTCGATGAAGAAAATTTTCTTCACTGAATTTGTCTTTCTGTTTTCTTTCATCATCATCGAAAAGTTAAATTATACAGCTATGGTGACAATGAGGTGGAAAAGCATAAAAAACTTTATTCCTTAACTTTGTGAAACAAAAATTCTAAGTATGCCACACCAACGGACTGATTGGCGACGAAATCTCAGCACGAATCCAAAAAGCTCGAGCTGCTTTCGCTCACTTACGCCATCTCTGGCGTAGGCGTGACATCCGGCTATGAACCAAGGGACGTGTGTACTGCTAAGCAGTTCGCTCCATCCTTCTCTATGACTCTGAAACATGGCCAATACGAGTTGAAGACATGAAAAGGTTGACTGTTTTTGATCATAGATGTCTACGATCTCTTTCTCACGTTAGGTGGTATAAATGTCCTGTGTGTGTCGGTGGCACAGTGGTTAGGACTCTCGCCGACCATGCACATGGTCCGAGGTTCGATCCATACTTGTACTGAAAATACGGTGTGGAATCAAGCTGTAACCAAAATAAAATAATAAAATAAAATAAATAAGTCAAGTAATGTTGACGTTAGGCGTAGAGTGTTGAGCAAGGAGGGAAAATCAATCGATGAGGCTATAAAGTTACATAGATTGAGACGGCTAGGTCACGTGCTGCGCATGCCTAACCATCGCCTCCCCCGACGGACGGGCATTACTAGCTGATATAGGTGCAGGTTGGAAAAGAGTAAGTGGTGGCCAAATAAAAACATGGCCTCATCAATCCATGAAATCCTTGTTAGTTAAACTGAGTCAGGTAGGGAGATACAGACTTCCGGGTTGGGGCCCTCGGGACTCTAAGAATCAATCAATAGGTGGAGACAATAGGTAACATGGCTCAAAATCGTTGTCAATGGCTTACGCAGATGTATTCAGTCTCTGTAATCTTTGATATTCCTTTCTACCATTACTAATTCTGTTTCACTCTTATACTTATCTAAATTCTATTGATTCTCTTCTCTCATTTTCTTGTCTATCTTTGTGTGTTATTTGGAAAGTGGCAACTCGAACTGCTGCACTTCGGTGCCAAGTTCTATGTTGAATCCAGACAGACAGAGACAGATGCCACACCAAAACTCCTTTATGAATCGCACTCTTCCGTTTAACTTACCAATTTTTGATTACATGCTGTGAATGGTCCAAAAACTCTCTCCAATAAATTGTGTTTATTTAAAAAATGCTTTGAAAAGTATTCAATCAGTAGTTGACCAGCTGTTATGTCAAGAATAGATAAATAACCATAGAATTTCTTTTGAAAATCAACTAAATTACTTTGATCAATATCCTCAGTATGGCTGTCTATTTCCCTTGACGTATATGTAGACAATGACTGGAACATTGACTTTAAAAAGTGAATTGATGCAGTTAAACAAGTTTTGTCTATTTGTTCATCTTTTGTGCTCAAGTCTATTTGACGTTTAACTAGACTTTCATTTGCTAACTGCCATAATTGTAAGTGGCGTAATAATGCATAAGCTGTAGAAAAGCTAATACTAATACACATCAACTTTTCAATGTCTACTTCACTAGAATCATCAATATTTACTAGGCATTGAAACATTGAAACACGCATTCTATGCTCAATGTGATTTGATTTCTTTTTATAAAATTCTTCAATCCATTTACTTGTTGACCATTTTATACATCCGAGAAAATAGTCAATTAAAGCAGAATCCCATAGAGAAGTTTCTGGTTCCAGTGCTTTTGGATTTTGATTGATCAACTGCATAGATTCTTTTAGTTGGTGTTGTTTAAATAAATCAGTGTTCATTAATGATTTGAAGGTTAAATTTGGTCGTTGTAATATTAAGTCGGAGGTTTCGAGTAGTTTTTGCATTTCTAATTTAAGCTGATCATCATTATCATTATTGTTGTTGTTTAAATGTTTCATGAATTCTTTAGCTACATCTACAGACATTATTGAAAATATCCGATCTACTGGAAACTGGAAATCATCCGTTGTAGAATGAGCCTTTTTATGCTTTGTCTTTGGATTTTTCATGGGTTAACCGTTGTTTTGCTTTTTTATTTGTAATCTACAGAGGTTATCAAAAGAAGTTGGGGTGACTTTTAATTTTCACAAACTGGAAAATAAGAAAGTGATATTTAAATTCTATGAATACAAAACATATTTTATATTTTTAGAAGGAGGAGGACAGTAGTGACCTTCTGGGCTAAGCGTTGGTTGCATTCTTATTTTTCTGATAGAATGCAGTATACTGTATATAATGGCAATCTTCTTTTTTTGATAACAGCTTGATTCCACACAGTACTTTTGGTAGAAGTATGGAATTTTCAGCATGTGATATCGGCAGCCCAAATTTTGCAGGCCAACCATTGATAGGAGGCGTGCGTCGGCAGCGGATCGAACCCCAGACCATATGCATGATCGGCGAGAGTCCTAACCATTGTGCTACCGCTTACAAAAACCGGTGTTCCTCAAGGTGCCGTCCTCTCTCCTTCTCTTTTTTCTTTCTTCCTACACGACCTGCCTCATTTAAACGAAACTAACTTTGTCAAATACACTGATGATCTGACTGTATCACTGCCTATCACTTCCGAGTCTGACTGCTCCAAACTTAATAGCTTCCTGTTGGGCATCAGCAAGTGGTCTAAGTCAGTCAAATGGTCTAATGTTAAATCCTTCCAAATGTCAGTCAGTTAACTTCACTTTCAAGCATCGACGTGACATACATGAACTAGTTAATTCCCATGATGCCTGTAGCATAGATGGCACTGAAAGTGAAACCAAGTCAAGCATTAAATACCTTGGATTAGTTCTTTCCTCTGACCTTTCATGGTCATCCTACATCTTATTGATCTCTAAGAAAATGTTTCGTCTTACCTTCTACATTAAAAAGTTAAGACAATCAGGTATCAACCAACCTTTACTTCTGCAGTTTGTAAACTCCTGTATTATACCTATTGTATTCTATTGCTCTCCATTAATCTTTCCTGGGCTTCTCAAAAAGGACTATATCATATTACGAAGGGTATTAAATGCTGTGAGTAGGGCTTGTGGTATGCCACTGCGTGAGCTCGCCAATATTATAGTCGAGAGGCATATAAAATCCTGTACAAAATGGGCAAAGGCCGTACTGTCAGACCCTCTGCACCCCCTTTATTCACAACTATCCCCTTGTATCTCATCAGATAGGACGAGAAGTCAATATAAAAAGTTATATGCTCGCACCACTAAGTACAAAATTTCTACAATACCCTATTTAGCCTGTATTTTATGTGATGGAGACACTATTAGACGTGAAACATATAAGTTACTATGTAATTAGCAAAGTGAATCGACCCTTTCATTGTTCATCTTTCTGTAATTTTATGGTATCACCCTTTCTATCGTTTAATTATAACTTGGCTATTTTATTTTAGTTGTTATTACTATTATTGCTACAATTTTATACTTTATGCAAGTTTTTCTCCTTATCGCATACTGTAATTGCTACATAGCTGCTATAAAAACGTTTTGTTATTATTATTATGTAATGTTTATTTTTTTGTCGTTTTGAGTAAATTAGATGCAATATTGTACTGAATGCTGAAAATTCCTTGCTGTATCATTAGTACTGTTTTTGGAATAAAGCGAAAATTATTATTATTATTATTATGAAATCCACTAACTAGTCAAGAAAAAGAAACTAGTTGCAAAACATTCCCCATAAATTTTATAAAGAATATAATACAGGTGGCTCCGATGGTCCGGGTTCAAAACTTTAAAACCCTTTCTCCTTCAAAACTTGAGGCCCTTACATTTAGGACTCTAGCAGTGGAAAAAATAATGAGGTCATGGTTATGAATAAGCACACTTACGATATCGAGAATGTTTTCGAGGTATTTCACCGGGGAACTTCGAATATTAGCTTTTGGTATCGTAAACACTCAAAAAGGGGAATCTAAACCACCCTGTATAGCCCACATAGTTGATCAAAACGTATCATTTACAACTCGCATGTTTTGATTTGAACATTTCTAGCTTCCTGCCGTAACAGAGTATTTAGTGTTTTTGTTTTTATTGTTGCTGTCTATGGTGACTAGAATGAGCCTTCAGTTACGACACTGTGTCCAAGTGACCATTAGGAAATATTCTCCCACACTAAGTAGACACACAGAAGTCAGATTTAACTGAGACAACTGTGACAACAATAACTTTATTATTCAAAAGAATGATCACTCAATGAACAAGGAACATTCTCCCCAATAACTTTCTCTTCTTTAGGTTCTACAGTTATATATCCATCCATAATAGTGAGTGAATGAATGAATTAGTGTTATGAACAACATTAATGTTGTTTCACTAACATCGAATCAATAATGATAATATCAGTGGATTACAGTTCAATAGCATCAACATAATAACACACTGAATGTCAGAAAAATTAGGAAAGATAATAATACAAATTGATGAATTCATAGTCTCCACTGAAGGTCAGCCAGGGCAGTAGAAGTGGCTGGACTTGCTTCTTTTGCACACAGAGCACTGGTTGTTTCAGGCAAATAGTGATAGCCTGAGCTGTTTGGAGTATGTGGTACCTGGATGGTTTTGGCAATTTATTTGGTATCCAATAGATGATAGAGAAGGATTCGTCAATGCTGGATTTGTGGCCAGTTTGGACTATGTGGTATTATTATTATTCACAATACAGAGTAAATATCATTTATGCATTGAAAGAAATTTAAACCACAAATAACCAATATCTAACTGATTGTATCAGTTATGATTTTACGGCTAAAAGTGATAGTCAGTCCGTCCTAACACCCCCTCTTTTGGCAGATTTTAAATTGAGGGACCCTTGAAAGGTACTTTTTAAGTCTAAGTACTTTCTGTTTATGGTACCTCCGTCCTGACACTTCCCACCAACAACATCTTCAGTGAAAACTGTTTTTTTACAAAACTATTCGCTTGTCTCAACTGACACATACAGTCATGATTGATTACGCAAAGTGGTTCGTTTTCTTTCCTTACTATTCATACTGTCCCTAAATGTCATTAGTATTAGCCATGTGAATGAAGTGACAAATAGTCGAAAACTGGTCACATTTCCCTATCTCGTGCTTTCATTGGCGATGTTTCACAGTAAGTAATAAAGTAGAAGTGAGACAACTGTTGTCCAGCAGCCAGTTACTAAATGCTGAACAATTGCACTGTGCATACTTGTGTATGGATTTCATTGCTAACCAGTCCACTTAGGTTGATACAAGTTTCCAGATACCTTAACTCACAAACAACTTTGTACCTTCATTCCTTTTGATTGACACAGGAGTTAGTGAAGCATTACAATGTACTTAACAGGGCTTAAAAGTACGCTAAATATGTTCAAACTTTCTTTTATGTTAGTGGAAAGATATGCATTTTATTAGAGCTATATCATCTTAACACAAAAAACCAACTAGCCACTTTTGGTGTTGGTAATTCTATTCTCCATATGGCTGGATGAAAAACTTCGACCGGAACAGGCTGGATTCAGGAGAAACAAGTCATGTATTGATCAAATTGCCACATTACGGATCATAGTTGAACAAAGCTTGGAATGGCAGTCACCTCTCTATCTCAACTTCATCGACTTTGAAAAGGCCTTCGACAGCGTCGATCGAGAGGTGATTTGGAAACTACTTCGCTACTACGGGGTGCCACCGACAATTATACATCTCATCCAACAGCTGTACGACAATGCTGCATGACAAGTAATCCACAACGGGAAACTTACGGAATCCTTCGAAGTGAGGACAGGAGTAAGAAAAGCTGGCTGCCTACTATCGCCAATGATTTTCCTGATTGCAGTAGATTGGATAATGCGACAAACAGCGGGCAATGAGGAAACAGGCATAAAATGGACTCACACAAAAACTTGGAGGATCTGGACTTCGCCGATGATATATGTCTGATTTCCCACAAACTGGAAGATATGCAAGCGAAAAGCAACAAGTTGGCAGAAGAAGCATCAAAGATAGGAGGGACTTCAGGTGAACATAGATAAAACAGAGGTGATGAAAATTCCTGGGCAACACCACCAACAGCAACAACAACAACTGACAACAATCAGCATAAATGGAAGGAACCTGAAAGAAACAACCTCCTTTACCTACCTACCTTGGAAGCATCGTTTCAACTACAGGAGCACGGAACTGACGAGGATATCAAAGCGAGGATCGGGAAAGCAAGACAAGCTTTCACTACTCTCAAGTCTGTGTGGAGGTCAACAGCACTCAGCATGAAAAGTAACATCCGGATTTTCAACTCCAATGTGAAGTCAGTGCTACTATACGGATCAGAGACTTGTCCAGCGTGTCATAAAAAGCACCTCAAACAAACTACAGACCTTCATTAACAGTTGTCTTCGCTCAATATTCAAGATCAGATGGCCAGAAAAGATCAGCAACAGAGATCTCTGGGAGCGAACCAACCAGGAACCGACTGTGAAACAAATAGGCAGGAAGAAATGGAGATGGATTGGCCATACTCTGAGGAAACCATCAAGTGACATCACTAGACAAGCCATCGCTCAAGTGGAACCCGAAAGGGAAGCGGCGAGTTGGTCGTCAGTGCAAGGGTGACTTGGAGGAGGTCATGTGAAGAGGAGATGAAAACGTGTGGGCAGACTTGGAGCCAGGTGAAAACTCTAGCAGAGAACCGAACGCAATGGAGACGCACGGCTGAAGCCCTATGTTCCTCTAGGAATTAAAGGAAACAATAATATAATAATATGGCTAAATTAAATGATAAAGCCACTTCCGTAAATACATCTACGAGAATAAAAATAGTAACAGTGAATATCACTAATGGACGCCACTAACTACCGTTAATTTACACAACAACTTTGTATAAACTTTTATACAGCTAAACGAGTTTAAGGAGAGTGCCCCGGTCAGAATAAATTACTTTCTAAAGGCTCTTTTTACGGAAACAGACTGCCTTTTGGTCAAGAAATATGTTGAGTGTTAGACTGATGTAAATTCAACTAAATTTTGATTCTTCTAAAATAATTTCTCTACTTTTGATATTCGACCGGCGGGTATTTTGTTTTTAAGTAAATATCCCAACTAATTCGATCGGCAGCCAACTCAGTGAACTGGTACATCAACCCAGAGTCACAAGCAGAAGCCATATGGAACTAATTTAAACAACTTTACGCCCAAGTAACTGGACCTTTCATCCCTTGGTCTGTCCCAAAGGGTCGGAAACATTGCCGCCCCCCTTGGATAAACCGAGTGATTTGTAGGTTACTCAAACATAAACACAAATGTTGGAACCTGTTTGCCACACTTGATACTCCTGAGACCAGGAAATTATATAACACTGCTAGGAATAAAGCCATTGCAGAAATCCGCCAATCAAGAATGAAGTTCGAAGCACACCTGGCTCAAAATGCAATGCACAACCTAAGAAAACGTCCAACTGTTTCCCAAACCTGACTATTGACAATGACACAATCGAAGAAGATTAAGAAAAAGCAGAAGCAACGGCAGGCTTCTTCTCCCGAGTCTTTATACAGGAGTCATCACTTCCCATAGGATCAGCTCTAGTTGCATCACAGGAATACCGGATAGATTCCGTTGACATCTACCAAGTTATCGTGCTCAAATGCCTAATGAAACTAGATGCAGGGAAATCAATGGGTCCTGATAATCTTCATCCAAGGCTTCTCAAGGAGCTATCAGCTCACATAGCCGGCCTTTTGACCATGATCTCCAAGCGCTCTCTCCCAAATGGAGTGTTACCACGTGACTGGAAAGACGCCATAGTAACCTCCATCCACGAAGGAGGATCAAGACAAAGCCCTTCAAATTACAGGCCTATTAGTCTCACCAGCACTTTAATCAAGACACTGGAAAGAATCATCAAGAAAAGCATCATGGCATATCTGGAAAACAGCAGCTTGTTATCCAGAGCACAGCACGATCTTGTATGGTTTGATGAATATTCTCATGTTGTTCAGTTGATTTTCAACTGATTTAGTTTTTGACTTTAAAGTCAGATCACAGATTAACATCATTCAGAGAAGTAATGAATTCTAAGGAGTACCCGAAAGCTGTTGTGTCCTATTTCTACACTCTTCAGAAGCACTAGGACAGAATCCAGTGGCCGATAAATTCCAGATTCTATCAATTAGCCATCTATCGCACCACGGCCATCCAATGTCTTCAGTGACTATTTTACCTCACATCCGATTAGGAGGACTCAAATGGCCGACTTCATCCTGTCTTAGTCGCCAGTCAGCATTAGGATAATTTTTCAGAAGATAAAAATAAGTATTCAGAAGAATCGCCTTGGGTAGATTCTCCCTGCCATTTGTAGTTTTAATTCCGGCAAATTTAATTTATTCACCAAGAACCTTAAGTAAGGTGTCTACTAACTGAAATCAAAACAACCGATTGATACATAATACATAACAAACTGGTGCATTCAGTGAGAGTTTTGTATTACAAAGTGTAATTAGAGCTTAACACAAAACAAAATCTAAACATCTCCAATAGTAATCCCGCTTTAGCTCATCTAAGAAGTCTAGTTTTTGGCTGAACACTTTTTTGGAACACAGTTTCTTATGATTGGTCATATCAAGCCAACTCAACAGCTCAGAGCTATACTTTGCATGGTTATGTATTGTCAGCACTTAACTTATACATACGTGAAGAGTTTCGACAGTGTGGTAGAAAATAATTCCATATTATGTAGATTAGTTTGATATAACACATAGTGACATAGTATGAAGGAATGGACGAGGTCTTTGAGATAATGTACTGCTCACACCGCTGACTTCTATACAACACTTCATCTCCCCACTTCTAATCAGTAAGATTAATTGTCAAGAACTTGTTTTAGACTGCTCTTAAAAAGGAGTTAGCCTCAAAGAGTTGATCAGTGCACCTAGTGAAATTGATGAGTTGGTACTTAAAACTGAATCCATTAACTTGTAGATTTACACACAGAAGACACAGAAATGGCACTGAAACGCTATTTAGTTCTAACCGCTAACATGCATGATCTGCTACTGTGTGAAAACAAGTGGTGACAGTTATGTAGTTTGACATTTCTAAGTGTTAGTAGTGAATATCTCCTGGGGTAATTTTCATTGTTTATCCCTTTTTCAGAATGCTACTAGAGTGAACTACAATAAAAGTGAAAAAATTTTGACTTTGTAAGCAAAAGTTTTAAAATAACAAACAGGTGATTGTTTGACCTTCCGTAGATGATGCTTACAAGTTCTTGTTGGATTAAAAAGGTTTTCGTTCACATTTTTTGCTAAAAATGAACTGAATTATATTCTAATTCTACTAGACTTCATGAGAAAACGTGTATTTATTGAAGGTGCGAGTAATTTGTGGAAATCATTCAAGGATATTAATTGCGATAATGTAAGTTGAACGTATTTTCAAGTAAGCATATAGCAACTGCAAAATATATTGAAAATTCGAATCATTACTGAATTTATATATATATATGTACATGCGTCGGTGGCACAGCAGTTAGGACGCTCGCCGACCATGCACATGGTCCGGGGTTCAATCTCCGGCCGACTCACTCCTTTACCTCGCTAAGCCAGTAATAAGACTGGCAAAGAGGAAAGATTGAGCATGAGGCTAGCAACCCCATCCTGTAAAAATAAACACTGCTACAGAAACTTCAAGTACCTACCTTGAAGTCCTATTTTCCACTGGAAACGTGAAGGAATAAAAAATTTATATATTCCACATATATACGTGTCCCAGTCATGGAATGCACCTGATCAGTGTGGGCAAAAAGTGGGCTAAACTGGTTTTTTGATCAGCAAAGACAGAGCTGAAGGGAGACAGTGATACGCTCACGTTTGAAGAAAACCTCAAAAAATTGTTAGATAGGTCAAAAGAATAGATGTTCCCGATTAATGTAGCAAAATTCGCAACTTAGCGCATCGGACACGCAAGCGTTAACCCCTGTTAACTAGAGGCGATAAAACTGCCATCATTTCAGACTCATTTGGATTTATATGCCATAGTAAGTCACGGTTTAAAAACTACAGCACACTGTTGAGTGGTGGCTGCACGTAGCTTAAGATCCTTATAAGCAATTCGCAGAGCCCTTACTAGAATCACCAGAGATATGTTCACCTCCTTATATACAACTCTGGTGAGGTCAAGACTATAAAACTGAACTCAGGCGGCCAGTCCTTGTCTTAAAGGGGTCTCACACATCCTAGAAAAGGTTCAAAGGAAGACAATACGTATGGTTCACGGTATGACTAACTTATCATACGATGAAAGACTTGACAGTTTAAATCTCTTCCCCCTATCATACCGTAGGCAGAGAGGAGATTTAATTACAATGTTTAGGATTTTAAATAATGACTATGGACCTGACCTATTTTCTTTTTTCCTTCTCACATGGTTGGAACACCTTAGAAGACATAGTAGGAGAGTTCAAAAGCTGAAGAGAAACCATACTGCTATGGAGTACTGGTCCTCACACCGAGTCATAAACTCCTGGAAGTGGCGTCTGAAACCTCGGCTGATTCATTCAAGAAGGATTTTGGCAAGCACAAAAATTTACTGGAAAAGGATTAACAGAGGCTCCAAGCCTTCTACCCCTATGGCAGATGAAGAAAAATTTTCTGTGTGATTAATTTCACTTATAATTTGAGGAAATTAGATGCAATATTGCGATTAATGCTGAAAATTCCATTCTGTATGACAAGTACTGTTTTTGGAATAAAGTAAATCATTATTATTATTAATAAATCTAAATCTGAATCAAAAACGTGGGCGAAAAGGGATTAAAAGTGCTACGTGGCGAAATGCCAGACACTGGGGAAGAATATCACTGGGTTCCATCCAATGAGAAATATAACGTCTCAAAATATTCGAAAAAGTGACTCATTTACAAAAGGCACTTTCAGCTTTTACCACCATTTGATTCTCATTATCATAAAATTCGGAGAAATGGGGTGATAACTGAGGATGACAGTATGACAACAGCATTTGTCTACCGAATAAAATTAAAAAACTCACGGTGATAAAACATAACTTTGAGTTTGGAATATTATTTACTGACGACATCAGATTGTCGGAACATAAGAATTTAGCTAAGGTAAGAATGATTGACCCCACCCGCGAAGATAAGTAATTTAGAAAACAGCTCAGCGATTGCACTTCACGCATTAACACACAACTACACAATAGGATGGGAGAAGGTTAAGATTCTAAGAAGTAATCTATGTAGGTGGAGAGACAGATTGACTACTAAATCCTGCCCGGTTCATCGATGAACCGGGCAGGATTTAGTAGTCGATGGGTGTAGTAGACTCGATTCGAGTCTACTACACCCATCACATGCAACAGAAATGACTCAATCTAAATGCCAGAAACATGGAAGATATTATCACTGCCAGTCAAATCGGAGGAGGATAATAAATAATCTTAAAATTCTATTTCAATTCAAGTACATCACAACACTGACTATAAAAACACTCGTCTTATTCGCCATATGATTGTATTTTCTCAATAACACATATTGTTATTTCGGGATGTACATTATCCTATAATGATTTTTTATTCAAATATCGATATCTGAATCATGATCAACAACATATCCCAGGCCGAAAAATAGTAACCGACTGGGTGCACCCATGGGTTTCTAATCATTTCCACTCATGTATATAAATGAAGAAAAAAGTTATGTGATTAACTTGATATGATTATGAGCAATGGTTTGTGCTCGAAACTTCATCTTTTATTATTGCTGTATAACACTGTGATTTATCAAAACAAAATTTTATCCATATATGGACATCACTAATAATATATACACAATGGAGAGCACTGCAAGCAAGATTTTATAAGTACTATTACCTCAATTTTCTGAATAAACTTCGCTTATCACTGTTGGTTGTTGCTCAGTAAAACGTAATTATTAAAACTTAGTAATAACCCAAATGTTCATTTCGAAATTGATCAACTCAATGTTGTCATGGCTTTGAAGGTTAAAACTTCGTATTTTAAAGGCGAAATTCATATAGGCAGATTTTGGTTAGCTTTGGGACTAGTGGCCTCCTATTGGTCTGAAATATATATCAAAGCCCGTAGTTTTTTATTTTCACAAGTATAGCTACAGGCAAAAATACATGTAGTGCACCCTGAATATTTTGAGCTTTTGTTTTAACGTATACAATAGCGCTACTACATCTTTTCTCACTTGGGTGCGCTTCCACTGTGGGCTGGTGATACGCACATTTCTAGAAGTTCGTAGCTCATCTATACCAGCCAGATAAGTCATCATATCTTCCTCCTTAATAACCTTAACATTTATTATCTTAAATATATTGCTCAGTAGAGTATCCTGCTAAATAACCGAGTCTTTTGATTTAAGTCTGGTTATCAGTGCGTACAAGTGAGGTAGCGTAATGATTAAGTGATAGGCTCATAAGGTTTATTAAGGCTGGTGAACTATGGCCTCAGCAATATATAGTAGACGAACTCTTAAGGTGAAGTTAAGATTAGTTGATATGCGGTAGATGACTTTGAAAACCTCGTTAACATCAATCTTGTGTTCTGTATCCACAAGATGGGATAAAATGGCGCCATGGATGGATTTTGTTTGTCCTTTACTTAACCACGCAGGATGATGTTCGGGAATCCGATGAGAAGTACCCCTAATTGTACAACCAATGTAACTGACTCCACAGAAACAGTCAAATTGGTGCTTTTTGACAAGGAGTTGTCGTGTTTGGTCGTATACAGTCTGCAACATTATCGGACGTGAAGACGTTATTGTATTATAGTATGTGGACAGAAGTTAGATACAGTCCACAACAGCCCCTTTGTAGTGTTGATTTCGGGTGAGGACAAACACTGTCGCGCCCTAAACTTACGTTTCCTCTGTTTCGGCAATCTTTGGTTGGCTACAACAATGGCGGTCAGTTAGATTGCTGATTTCCCGTATGTAGGTACTATCGTATATAGTTTTGTTTGGTTTCAATATACGTGGTTCGCTTTGACGAATACAAATGAAACGACCAACTATTATAATGGTGTTTTACAGGGTTTTTAGAGAGCCACGAGGCTTTCTTCGTCGAACACTCTCTTGAGACTAGTCAGTCGTCTCGGCAGTTATCAGCAAGTACTATCCCGTGAGTTCCAATGTATTTCTCATTATACGTACAATATTCACTCGGTCAATGTTCCTCAATCACGTAGTATAATATTCTGTATTTCTTACGGATTAACTGCGACAAGTTGTGATAATAATGGCCAACACTGTTACCATGTCCCAACTAACGAAGCCCATTTTAGAAGTTTACTGCAAGTAATAGGTGCTAGTGGAAGCGGCACAGATGTAATCGAAAGTTTTCGTTAGATAATACCCAGGAGATGCTTCTGCTGCCAGAAGGAAGATGAAAGTACATTGTACGACTTAAAAAGGTGAGAACTACAGATTGCTAACAATGTAGGAATTTCGCACACACTGCATTCCTGTTGAGAGAATAAATCGGCGGATGAGAGATACTGCATAGTAGTGAGACAATTTTATGGAGATCTTATCTAGTGTGTATGTTTCTTTCTGATGCTTTTTTCCTTCAAACCACTGACAAAATATTGATAAATGCATTCTGCATTACTGTCACGTACACTGTTCCTCCTAACATGTATAGCACTAAGCAAATGGCGTATTCATATTTTGACATCATTCTAAAGTTTGAAAGATGGTTCACACATCTAAAAGACAGTAATGCTGGAAAATATAGTAACTCCCGTTTCTATATGTTCTAAGTATTTCCCTTGAAGACTTTTCTAAACAACAATTTGCGGTATTCTTGCTGATTTGATAGGAAACCTAGTTTCGTGTTCATTTTTATCAACTAACCCTTCATGGATAATAGCACGAGGTAACTGCATATACTTAAGCATTTTAGCCTGAACATCACCAAGTCTCTCTAGATAAGCTGTTTAATAATATTTGACTTAAAATATGAGTCATAAGTGCAACTTCCATATCCGTCACAGCTACGGATAATTCCTCAAAGATCTCAGAATGCCATAGTGGTCTGAAAATGAATGATTATTAAGGTTGATATGAGTTATGTAACAGGTGTACTAGTGGTAGGATGCGGCTGAAAGCTACTTTTCGTCAGAAAGGTAATACTGATTGTAAGTAGTGTTGCATTTCATGTGGACCATCTATATTATTCTTCTTGCACACTGATATCAAGATAAGCTGATGCCAATTTGATGCAGTAAGCAGTTAGTCTTCCAAAATATCATGTGACAATGTGAATTAAACAAGTATCGCATCTTTGGCTGAAAAATTTCAGCCATATACTTCATCAAAATGGACATAATCACTGCAAAATTCATCCCCTTGTCTTTTCTGGTAATTACAGTCTCACTTGACAAGGAACTGTGGAAACCAGTTTGTTCGATATCAGTGTATAATCTTCTTCGGAAAATTTGCTGCGTAGAGGTTACATATGGAGAAAAATTTACCACGGCATATTATAATATATTATTATTGTTTCCTTTAATTCCTAGAGGAACATAGGGCTTCAGCCGTTCGTCTCCATTGCGTTCGATTCTCTGCTAGAGTCTTCACCTGGCTCCAAGTCTGTCCACACGCTTTCATCTCCTCTTCACATGACCCCCTCCCAGTCACCATTGGACGACCAACTCGCCGCTTCCCTTTCAGGTTCCACTCGAGTAATGGCTTGTCTAGTGATGTCACTTGATGGTTTGTTTTCTCAGAGTATGGCCAATCCATCTCCATTTCTTCTTGCCTATTGATTTCACAATCGGTTCCTGGTTGGTTCGCTCCCAGAGATCCCTCTATGTTGCTGATCTGTTCTGGTCATCTGATCTTCAGTAGTATTGAGCGAAGACAACTGTTAATGAAGGTCTGTAGTTTGTTTGAGATGCTCTTCATGACACACCAAGTCACTGATCCGTATAGTAGCACTGACTTCACATTGGAGTCGAAAATCCGGATCTTATATTTTCATGCTGAGTGCTGTTGACCTCCACACAGACTTGAGAGTAGTGAAAACTTGTCTTGCTTTTCCGATTCTTGCTTTGATATCCTCATCATTCCTGACAGCTGTAGTTGAAACGATGCTTCCCATGTTGGTAGGTAAAAGAGGTTGTTTCTTTCAGGTTCCTTCCATTTATGCTGATCGTTGTCTGTTGTTGTTGCTGTTGGTGTTGGCCAGTAATCTTCATCACCTCTGTTTCCTCTATGTTCACCTGAAGGTAGTCCTATCTTCTCGGGATGCTTCTTCTGCCAACTTGTCGCTTTTCGCTTGCATATCTTCCAGTTTGTGGGAAATCAGACATATATCATCGGCGATGTCCAGATCCTCCAAGTTTTTTGTGTGAGTCCATTTTAAACCTGTTTCCTCATTGCCCGTTGTTTGTCGCATTATCCAATGTACTGCAATTAGGAAAATCATTGTTGATAGTAGGCAGCCTTGTCTTACTCCTGTCCTCACTTCGAAGGATTCCGTAAGTTTCCCATTGTGGATTACTTGTCATGCAGCATTGTCGTACAGCTGTTGGATGAGATGTATAATTGTCGGTGGCACCCCGTAGTGGCGAAGTAGTTTCCAAATCACCTCTCGATCGACGCTGTCGAAGGCCTTTTCAAAGTCGATGAAGTTGAGATAGCGAGGTGACTGCCATTCCAAGCTTTGTTCAACTATGATCGGTAATGTGGCATTCTGATCAATACGTGACTTGTTTCTCCTGAATCCAGCCTGTTCCGGTCGAAGTTTTTCATCCAGGTTGGCGTGTTTGATTCTCTCCAAGATGATGTGGCTTTGTATTTTGCTTGGGATGGACAGGAGCATAATTCCACGCCAGTTCTTGCATTGACTTAATTCTCCTTCCTTTGGCAGTTTGAATAAGTATCCTTTCTTCCAATCCTTGGGTACTTCGCCTTCTTTCCACACCTTCTCCAGTAGTGGCGTCATCGAGCCCGCTGTTGTGTCTGGATCAATTTTCAATGCTTCTGCTGGGATTCCATCTGGTCCTGCTGCTTTTCCAGCTTTTAGCATCTTGATTGCCTTCAGGACTTCTGATTTCGTCGCGGGGTTGATGTTGGCTGGTAATTCTGCTTCCGTTGTTGGTATTGTTGGGCGCGTTGTAGGTAGTGGTCGATTTAGGAGTCTTTTGAGGTGTTCAGTCCAGTGTTTCCTTTGCTCCACTTCTTTGTTGAGTGACTTTCCATCGGCATCCTTCACCGACTTAATTTGTGTCAAACTTTTGCCCGATAGGTACCTAGCTGTTTGGTAGAATGTTGCGAGGTCTCCTTTGCCTGCAGCTTGTTCTGCCTCACTTGCCATGGTTTCATAGTACTTTCTTTTGTCTTCTCTGGCACTCTTCTTTACTCTTTTGTTCAGTATCTTGTAGCTTGCATTCAAATCCCGTTTTTGTTGCTCGTCGGTGCACTGGAGAATCTTATGTTTCACCATCCCTCTCTCTTCTATTAGTCTCCAAGTGTCCGTAGTGAGCCATTGTTTGTCCTGTCTCTTCTTTCTGCCTAGAACTTCCATGCGGGTTTGACTCCACACTTTTCAAGTTGTTCCAGTGCTTTTCGACGCTGACTTCTTCGCCAGTGTTGATTTGTGTCCTGGCTTTGTCCTTTATGCTTACAGTGGAGATGTCCTTTGTGTCCTTGTCCTTCAGTTTTTGAGTGTTGAACTTGGCTTGTGGTCTATCTGCGGCTCCTGATTCTCTGAAAGCTTTTAATTTGATTTGGATTGTCCCTTGTACGAGGTAGTGGTCTGAGCCAACGTCTGCTCCTCTTCTTACTTTTGTGCCAGTAGGCTGCGCCTCCACTTCCTTGAGATTGAGATGAAGTCAATTTGGTTTTTGGTTCGCCCATCTGGTGATACCCATGTACCCTTGTGGATATCCTTGTGTTTGTATACGCTGCCACCAATCACTAGTTCATTGAAAGCTCAGAAGTCGGCGAAGAGTTCTCCGTTTTCATTTATCTCTCCGAGAGCTCCTCCACCCATGATGAATTTTCTTCCTGTGTTGTCTGATCCCAGTTTGGCGTTCATGTCTCCCATTAGTATTTTAATGTCACCAGCTGGAGTATTGTCCATTGTTCCCTGTATTTGTCTGTAGAATTCTTCTCTCTTTTCAAGATCTGCGTTGTTTGTGGGTGCGTAGCATTGTATAACTGACACTTTCTTTCCTTTGGAGTTGAATCTGGCGGTTATTATCCTGGGCGAGATCGCCTCCCATTGCATGAGGGCTTTCGTAGCCGTTGGTGACATCATGATAGCCACGCCTTCGGTGTGCATGTGCTTATCCTCTGGGTGACCGGAGTAGATCACTGACTCACCCGTTGTCAATTTGGTGAGTCCATTCCCGTTCCATCTGCTTTCGCATATCCCCAGTACTTGAATTCCATATCTTTTCATTTCGTTTGCGATCTGGGCAGCTTTGCCAATCTTGTACATGGTGCAGACATTCCATGTCCCCACACAGACTTTTTCTTCTGGCGCAAGGAGATACATCGTGCTGAAGTTTCTGTAGCAACTTTGTTTACATGGTGGGGTTGCTAGCCTCACGCCTGAGAATGGGATTGTTACATTAAATTATAGTTTAGAGAGAAGCGACTTTGTGGGTTGCTCCCCTTAAAACCAGGAAAAACCACGGCATATAATTTCCTGTAATTACACATCTGCAGCATTCTTTCAGAATCGCATGCCTACCTTCGCCTTTTAAGTAGACCTGATTGGTTGAAGGTAAGCGGTGAAGTATCCACGCTAGATATCTCTATGTCATGGTACTTTCAACTATCACTATCACTTTACGTTCCTGACCACGAAATGCACCTCTTATTTCGGTCGGTCGGTTCACTGTTTTTATTTGCCTTTGATGTCAACAGAACACTTTGTGTGTTGCGTTGACACACAGTATATCTTTTGTGACTGTTAATATCCTTCGTCTCATATAAGTCGTTTGCATCTACCACACACAGATGTTCAGCTGAACTTGGTGCTAAACGTTTGTTTCTGGTCTTGGCTAGCATTTAAAAGAATGATAATAAGTGTTTCTGTAATAGTCCGTACACTATTCACAGTTCCCTTTCGTGTATAAGACAATAATGGGCCCACATTATTACGACAAAATAATTCAGAACCCCTGAATAATTTTATTACTGAACTTGAAATAAAAGTTGTCAGAAGTAAACCTATACTTGTGGGTTGTGTGTACCGACCCCCTTCATCCAACAGGGAATATGATAATATAATCAGCAATATTTTTAATGTCGCAGCCAATCTTCCCCACAGTTATAAAATTATCGGAGGTGATTTCAACATGCCAGAAGTATCATGGTCTTCACTCCGAGGACCCCAAAGGTATGATAATCTCCTGAATTCCATCGCCACAGGAGGGTGGACACAACATATAAATTCACCCACTAGATCCGCAAATATCCTAGACCTTATTTTCACGAACAACATAAAACCATCTACAGTACATGTGGGACATGAATTTCCAGGGAGTGACCACAAAATAGCAGTGTGTTCTTTTGACATCTTTCCTGAAACAAAACGCAGAGATGAAGCTGGCCAGACGCCTATGAGATTGTACACACATGCTGACTGGGACTTGTATCAGTACCTAATTAGATGTTCTAATTGGGACTCGTACTTTTCGAACGAGATCTTAGAGGCAATTCTTAACAACTTTTATCAGAATATTAACTCAATTCATGACGTCATTGCACCTGAGAAGATTCTTAGCTTCAGATTCCCCTAAAGCGATTTTATTCCGACATCGTTTAGGAGAAGTCTACGGAGGCACTCAATAAAATACTACAGATATCATGACTTGTCATCACTAATTGCTATTAAGTCCCTTCTCAATAGAATTGAAGAGTTGAGAAATATAGGCCTCAGAAACAAAGAAATGCGAGCCATTCAGGCACCGCATAACTCAGGAGAAATAGCCAAACTTTTCAAAAGTAGGTTGACGAACTCCAAAACAGCTTATCCTAAAATATTATACTTAGACAGGATTGCTTACGAAAATCCTGAGGTGATATGTGAACTGTTTAGCAAGCACTTCGCCAGATTATACACCTTAGAGAACGATGAGGTCGTGGATTTCCCACGTAAAAGAGACGGAAGTTTAAGTGACACACTTTTCACCACACACGAGATCGATAAAGCTGTCGCAAATCTTAAGCTTAGTAACACTATTGGTCCAGATGGTATGTCTTCCATTCTGCTGAAAAACGGTGGTAGTGACATGAATTTACTCCTACTCAAGTTATACTCAATTTCACTAAGCGATGGTACATACCCTACCTGTTGGAAGAAGTCTCATATTGTACCTATCCATAAATGCGGGCCTATAGCTGATATCAACAACTACCGCCCCATCAACATCACGTCTGTAGTTTCACGTGTAATGGAAAAGATAGTAAAGACTGAAATCATTCAGTACTTGCTGTCAAATGACCTCCTATCCCCATCCCAATACGGTTTCTTAAGAAGGTCGTGCATTACTTGCCACTTAGATTATTCTGACTACATTGCACCATGCACTGATAATGGGCATTCGGTAACAACATTATTTCTCGACGTTAGCAAGGCCTTCGATAAAGTCCCACATATCAGGCCCATAACAAAACTCCAGTCCTACAGAATAACCGGGAAACTTCTCAAATGGATAAATTCTTTTCTCACAGAAAGAGAGCAATTAGTCAAAATCAACCACCAGCTGTCTTCATCAAAGCCGATAACCAGTGGTGTAATACAGGGTAGCGTTCTTGGCCCTATTCTATTCCTCTTATTTATAAATGACATAGTCTCTGTGATCAAGTATGGCAAGCCATACCCCTTTGCAGATGATCTCAAGATAGTATATGATTACAAGTACGATTATAAGAGCGTCGAAAGCAAAATCCAACATGACTTAAACAATCTAGGCGATTGTAGCGAAAAGTGGCAACTGACTTTCAACCCAGACAAGTGCGATATAGCCCACCTGGGACGCTGGAAACCGAGAATGTGCCTATATATGTACGGTAAGCTCCTCTCGAAACTGAACGCTGTTATTGCGTGTTCTATTTGACTAAATGAGCGTACACGTATTTCCTAGTACTTCTTCACGTTTATCAATGTGCGCAGACGTTGTGGCTACTCGACGCCCACAACGTAAAATCAGAAGGCACTTGTGAAGAGTGTAATCGTGTATTATAGCCGTAGTCAAATTTCGAAAAAGTATCAAGGTAACGTTCAACAGTAAATTGGCAAATGTTTACGAAGTACATATAAAATCGGTATGTGTAAACATATAATATGAGTATGCAAATTAGATTAAAATCGTATGTTTATAGTTGGTATAGGGGTACTACATAATTCCCCCACCAGAACACTGAAATATAAAAAAAATACATTTAAGTGTTCGACAATAAAATGCGTCAGCGTAATACGTAGCAGCGATAGTACATAGAAAGCGATTTATTAAGCTGAAAAAATGAGCAATTTAATGCGGTCAATAAGGCCGATAATAAATGCGATAATAAAAGAAAAAATAGGATTGATGATCGTGGTAGAATATATAAGGAATGATACAATCGGCCGGGGATCTGTAGTCTGTATACGGAAACGATACGTGAATATTAAGCGCTATATGATTAAATGTAATAATACAGGAAATATCAATGTTAACATAGTAGTGACGTGATTGACGTATGAAGATATTAATCAGTTAAATGTGTAGTCAAATGACAATTACGAATAAAGATAATAAAAATGAAAATTCGTAATAAGTTATATTTTGATGATTTGCACATAACGTTTAGGCCAATGAACTCTCCTACCAGAGCGTGTAGTTTTCATAGGTTTCTCTGGCGACGTTGAAGCTTGCGTGGATGTAGATGTTGGCACGTCGTTCAGCTGATCTTTATCGTTGTCTTCGAAATCGTCGATGAACGCTGGTTTGACTCTGTCGACACTGATGGCTTCTGCTTTATTCAGTCGTTCTATCGTGATAACTTTATCGTTTCTATTTAGAACTTTGAATGGGCCATCATAAGCGGGTTGAAGTGGTCGTTGTACACCCTCTCTCCTGACGAAGACGTGAGTGCAATCTGTCAGTTGTGGTGGGATGTATGACGTTCGTTCCTGCTGGCGTGGAAGTGATATCTTGAGCTCGTTCATGTGTTGTTTTAGCTGGTGCACATAACCAGTCATATCTTGTGGAACTTGGTTACCTGGGGTGAAAAATTCTCCTGGTAGTCGTAATGTTGTTCCATAGACTAGTTCGGAAACACAGCAGCCAATATCTTTCTTTAGAGCAGATCGTATACCAAGCAGTACCAGTGGGAGTTTGGTTGACCAGTCGTTTTGAGTCAAAGAAGCAGCGAGCGCGGCTTTGAGTTGTCGATGAAGGCGTTCAACCATGCCGTTGGAACTAGGATGGTAGGCGGTTGTTCGTATTCGTTTGATGCCCAGTAATTCAGTTAGCTGGTTAAAAAGTCGGCTTTCAAACTGAGCACCTCTGTCCGTAGTGATAATGGATGGGACACCAAAATTAGCTATCCAGTTCTCGACCAAAGCTTTAGCTACCGTTTCAGCGGAGACGTCGGCTATTGGAACTGCTACAGGCCAACGAGTGAATCTATCGATGCAAGTTAGAATGTAGTTGCAACCATTGGAAGGAGGTAGTGGACCAACTATGTCTACATGTATATGTTCAAATCTAGAGTCAGGGTTAGGAAAGCGACCAAGTGGTGCATTAGTGTGACGGTTGATTTTGACTCTTTGACAAGACAAGCAATTTCGTGTCCACTTCTTAACATCGCTACTAATGTTCGGCCATATAAATCTTTCTTTTAGTAGTTTGATAGTAACGCTGACACCGGGATGAGACAAGTTATGTAACTTCTGGAATACTGTATGTCTCATAGCTGCTGGGACGAAAGGTCGATATTTACCTGTAGAGGTGTCGCAGATTATTTTTGTCGTGCCAAAAGGAATTGCGTCTAGCTTCAAAGATGTTGTTTTAGAAGACATGATCTTTTTTAGCTCGGCATCATCTCGTTGTAGGTTTGAGAGACGTTCGTAGTCGATGTCTGGGCATACAATGTTGTCAATGTGCACACGTGATAAAGCGTCTGCCACTTCATTGTGTTTACCCTTCACATGTCGCAGATCAGAAGTGAACTGAGATATAAACTCGAGATGTCGTAGTTCACGCGGAGAGTAGTTATCCTGTTTTGCTGATAAGGCTTTCGTTAGAGCTTTGTGGTCTGTAAAGACAGTAAAAGCTGTACCTTCCAGCATATGTCGAAAGTGCTTGATTGCTAAATAAACAGCCAATAACTCTCTACCAAAAGTGCTATAGCGGCATTGAGTAGGATTCAGTCGTTTCGAAAAGAATGCTAGGGGTTGCCATTCGCCGTGTACTTGCTGTTGTAAAACCGCCCCGATGGCAACGTCTGAAGCGTCTGTCATGAGAGACAGGGGAGCGTCATTTTGACGTCTGACCAAGAGTGTCTTGTCATTTAACAATTGTTTGACATTTTCGAATGCTTTAACAGCTTCTGCAGGCAAATGGAATGAACGACTGTGTCCACGTAAGCAATCGGTTAATGGTTGTAAAGCTTTAGCACAGTTGGGAATAAAACGCCGGTAAAAATTAACGAGACCCAAAAATCGTCGTAATTTTTTAAAAGAATCTGGTAGTGGATAATCTTTGATAGCTTGTACGTCATCAGGGACTGGTCTGATTCCTTGGCTATCGATTAAATGACCGAGAAATTTCAGGGAGGTCTTACCAAATTCGCATTTGTCTAAGTTGATAGTCATTCCGTATTGGTTCAGTCTTTCAAACACTGTCTTCACATGTTTCAAATGCTCGGCTTCGTCTGCACTTGCGATTAGTAAGTCATCGATGTATGCGTAGACGAAAGGGAGACCACGGAGTACTTGGTCAATTAGGCGTTGGAATGTCTGAGCTGCGTTCATCAGTCCGAAGGGCATGCGTACGAATTCGTATAAACCGAATGGTGTGGTAATGGCAGTTTTCGGAACGTCATCCGGGTGGATGGGGATATGATGATACGCTCGGACCAGATCGATTTTAGAGAAAACTTTAACATTTGGTAAGTTGCTAGCAAAATCGTGGATGTGTGGTATTGGGTATCTATCAGGTACCGTTTGCTTGTTTAAAGCTCGATAATCACCACACGGCCGTATTTCACCAGAAGACTTTTTGGGTACCATGTGAAGCGGTGAAGACCAAGAGCTGTTGGACGGTCGAATAATACCAAGCTCTAGCATTTTATCGAACTCTGTTTTGGCAATTTTAAGTCGATATGGGTCAAGGCGTCGTGGACGTGCAAAAACTGGCGGTCCAGTGGTTTTAATATGATGAACCACATGATGCTTCGGTTCTGTTCCTCGAAAAGAAGGTTTTAAAAGGTCAGGAAACTGATTTACCAAATTGGTATATGGAGATGCTGGTGTGCGTGTGACCATCAAGTTCAGTGATGATGCACGGCTAATCGTACCAGCAATGTACGTTTTATTGAGCGAATCTATTAGCTTGGGGCTTATCGGATCAACTAACAGTTTGTGTTGCTGCAGAAAATCAATACCGAGGATTGGGGATGGGACGTCTGCAATGATGAAAGACCAAGTGTAGGTATTCTTTAAACCAAAATCTAAAGTCATTCGTTTACTTCCATATGTAACAATACTGGACTGATTAACAGCTTGGAGCGTAACTGCTGGGTCAGGATGTTGACGTTCCTGTGTAGACGGAGGGAGAACACTCACCTCTGCTCCTGTGTCAACTAAGAATGTAGTACCGGTATTTTTATCTGTTACATAAAACAAACGACTGTTAGATCGTAGGTTGCCAACAGTATTTTTTACACATGACGATATATCTTTTGGTTTAGTCTGAAAATTGCAAGGTGAACGGCACCGTCGTGCTTTGCTTCCATAACTACGGTGATACCAGCAAATATTATCGCGATGTAGTGACGTGCTAGGGGATCGAGAAAGACGTCGACGAGACGAGCTTCTAGAACGGCTTGGTTGTGTGCGTGTAGTCAGTTTTGCTAACTGACTCAGTAAGGTGTCGACTTTGTGTTCTAGAGTCTGTATTCTATCGTGAGTGTCTGGTATTCTGCTGGTGGAAGCGACAGATTGAGGTGTTGACCTCTCGTACATGCGATCCGCGATTTCGGTGAGCCTTTCTATGTCAATGTCGTCATCTCCGAAAGCAAGAACCTGCTGGATGTTTGCGGGAAGTCGTCGCAGCCAGATTTGATAAAAGAGACGTTTGTCGATTTCTCTTCCGGCAACTAGGCTTTGCATATGCCTCATGAGTTGCGATGGGGTTTTATCCCCTAACTCAACATTGCTTAACAGGCGATCGAGTGCTTGCCTATCTGAAAGCGAAGTGCATCGCAGTACCTCTTCCTTCAACTTGTCGTAAGGTGCTTCCGTGCTGGGTTGAACGATGTATTGCCGTACCTGCTCGGCGACTTCGTCTGGTAGTACTGTACTCAAAATGCCAAATTTAGCTGTCTGTGACGTGAGCTTATTGCTAGCCATATAATGTTCCAGTCGTGCAAACCAAAGATGAGGGTCTCTGGGCTTAAAAACTGGTACAGTAAGAGAGATAGTACTAACAGATCCCAGCTCTAAGTTATCAGAGGTATTGGAAGACATGTTACAATTCGTAAAAAAATGGTTTAAGAGTAGGAAAATGGCAAAATTTGTGCACAATAAGAATATGGCAAAACAGAAAAAATGCAATGCAGGTGCTTACCACAAATTACTGCAGGTTGTGCTATGAGCAAACACAAAAATGAGTTCGAATTGTTTAATAAATATATAAATCCGCGAAAGTTAGAGTTTTAATAATCCAGTAAGTGTAACAACGCGTCGAGGTCAAAAGTCGTCGTCGGAGTCAGCAATTTGTCGTCGGGATCAGCAAGTTATCGTCGGGGCTCACCAATTTATTGCGTGTTCTATTTGACTAAATGAGCGTACACGTATTTCCTAGTACTTCTTCACGTTTATCAATGTGCGCAGACGTTGTGGCTACTCGACGCCCACAACGTAAAATCAGAAGGCACTTGTGAAGAGTGTAATCGTGTATTATAGCCGTAGTCAAATTTCGAAAAAGTATCAAGGTAACGTTCAACAGTAAATTGGCAAATGTTTACGAAGTACATATAAAATCGGTATGTGTAAACATATAATATGAGTATGCAAATTAGATTAAAATCGTATGTTTATAGTTGGTATAGGGGTACTACACTGTCACAGATCTCGGGATAACATACTCAGATCTAACCTTTTCCGATGATGCAAATAAGGTCGTATCCGACTGTAGACGACTTATTGGCTTTGTGCTGCGCAACTTCTACACCCAAGAAGCAAGATTAGCTATATATAGAACATGTACTCTATTTTATCTCAACTTCCTAGAACTTTAATAGAGCTGAAATTTACATTTTTTTCTTTTTTCTCGTTTACACTCTTCTCTCGCATAAAGTTCGGTTGCTCTGATGATAAAAAAATAACAACAATCATGTTTGAGAATAACTTTATTTTCATAGAAAACGTCATAGTTTTCCATGGTAAGACCAATATTGTTAGCATCATACATTGCAAATGTGCACTGTCATATCAAGTACTGTATAGCTTATTCTTGTATTTTTCTTGTAAATATACTTCCAATAATGTATTATTCATGATTGCATTTTATACCACTTTGTAGCTGTGCAGGATTTTCTCCTCTTCCTGAAAGAGCTTTCAAGCACGTGGGGTCACAGTACACACTCAAATATATGTTGTTTATCGATAGGCCATTACTATCATCAGGAAATGGAACGAAGTATGGGTTGTCGCTCAACTTCGATGGAGACCTTCGTGAAAGATTTACAAATTAACAATTATAAGAATCTGTTCCGATTGCTTGTACTATAATACAACAATTTGAACTTTTTAAAAAGTGATAATGTATGCTAATGAGTGAGGCTATGTTCTATGATAAGGTGTCTTCGCGCATTGCATGGGTTATCGCGTTCACGCCTATAGAGACGTTCTAACCGCTCAGTATTGTGAAAATAGATTCTATTTGACTAGTTTTAGGCTTCTGTAGCCGAAAAATGCAATATTTTTGTGTATTGTGTTCGTAGTAATGCGTAAAATTGTCATGACAGCCTAGACGAATTACTAATAAAAAAGTCATCATTTTGAAGAAATATCGCATAAAAAGTCCATTATTAGGATTTTAGAGCATTTAGGCATTGTTTTTTGTGAGTTGTTTCAGATCTTAAGGTTGTAAATTGACTGCAGGCAATGGCTGTGGTCATCCCAGTTATTCTATGAGAATCGTGTATTTGAAAGAGAAATAGCCTAGAGACATAAGTTTGATGTGTGTTTTGAGGATGTCAGACACTTCTTTTATCATCTGTGATGACTGAAATATTCCATAGCACATGGAAGAGATCATGCAATGAATGAGACAGGCTGCTGCATTTCCTGGTGATTATATCTACTTTGATGAAGTTCCCATTTAAAATTGCTTAGGCGAAGACATGATACTAGTTTAATTGACATTTGCACTTGGAATGTCAGAAGGCTTTAATTGTTCACTGTCAAAAATGGCATCAGATTATGTGTATATCAGTGTGCATGGGGTTACGAAGAATACTGCAGATGGTCCTCCTGAAATGTCAGACTACTTAAAATTAGTATCAATTTTCTGTCGATTAGTAGCTAGCAGGTGTGTCCTACAACTACTGCACCTGTTACATAAGTTATCCCAGTCTTAACAATCGTTCGTGTTCAGATCAATAAGATATTCTGAGATCCTTAATGAATTACTTCTGGCTATGAAGGATATGGAAGATGCACTTATGGCTCATATGTTTAAATCATTTATTATGAAAGAAGTTATCTATAGGGATTTTGTGATGTTCAGGTTACAATGCTTGAGTGTATGTAGTGACTGCATGCTTCTGTGCGTGAAGGAAAAGTTGGTTAAAATGAAGATGTGATGAAGTTTTCTGTACAGTGTTCATTGTGAATGGTGTACTAGTTAACACTTATTATTTGCTTGCTGCTATACTGTATTAGACGAACAATCTCTGTGTAACATTAAAGAATACAGAAGAATGCTGTCATCACCAAAGAATGAAAGAGGAAAATGAACCTTTTTCAGCAAAGGTATGGAAATTTAAAGCGTTTAACTTTAACATTACTTCTTCCTTACTTCAGCGATTTAAAAACATACACTTTGTTCACTTATTTACAGATATCCGGTAATGTCAGTCAACTTGGTCACAGCAATTCAACATGGGCGAAATAATTACGAAAAACAATTGTGTGAAGACATTTGCTTTTTTTTCATTAAATAGATTTAACATCCTGCTTACAATACTTTTCTTATTCTATCTGAGTGAAACTAAGTTTTTTTGCATGAAAAGATGCAGATGTCAGACTTATCAATGATACTTGATGATTTATTTGACTGCATAATTAAACGTAAGCGGAATGTTACTACGACTGCTACAGCTCAACCTACTTATTTATTCGTTATGTGTAAACTTAATTTTACAGTATACGTTAACACCCGTTATCATAGGGACTGCCATAACGCTTTAATTTAAATATTAGTAATACACTGATGTGGAATACACCTAACCGTATACGAACTGGAACTGCAATGCAGTGCCTAAGTTCTACCTATTGTTGTCATTGTTCCCTACAGACTTGCGTATGACTATGAGACGTTTTCACGTAACTGTAGACAGAGACTTAAGGGCCACTAAACTACTTATAATTCACCACGCATATCGGTCGATAGTGTTCCTACAGAATTACACTTAAGTATAGTAACGAGTTCAAGTCCTAGGGAGCACCGGTCTAGCATGCCGTGCTCACGAAGCGAATACATGAATTGAAAGACAACAACATTTACATGAAAAGTTCATATTTATTATAATACAACATTAGTTTGTTTACATATTAAGAAAATGGTCTATTTGTGCGATTACTTCTCCCGCTTTCAGATGCGCACGAGTTGCGAGACCATGTCCATCGTTGACACTTATGCAGCACATTATTAACTACAAAAGGTGGAAGAGTAAACAAAAATAGAATTATGCACACAATATTACAGGATAAATAATGCTCTCACTCGCATTGGCTACCTGCAATAAACTAAAAAGGCTTTGTCAATTAGTATCCATCTGTCTCACGACTGTTTCAATATAATTCCGTAGAAAAAGCAACATTGAAATACATCACTGAGCAATATCCACCGATAAAATGCTACACGTATAACCTAAAATCGAGAGAAGCCAAAGAACTCACGGGTTCCTTGACATCGCCAGCAACCGATAGGCCAACAAACCGAGTGTATGATAAGCCAAGCCTTGTACATGCACAAATAAGTAAATGAAAACGCTAGAATAATCAAATTTTACATTTATTTTCATCAAATATGCTTGTAAACAACGCATACCTCAAGCACACAAACCTGCAACGACATCACCTAACAAGGACAAATTAAATATCAAATTAGCCACCACTGTTCCAGCCAATGAAAGACGAGAAAACCTGAGGCGCGGAAAAAATTAACACGTCATAGAACATATCCTCACCCATGCTAATTCATAATTGTAATTCGCAACATAATTGATTGTGGCTGTGAAAATGGCATGCATTTCATGTAAACTTATCGGATGATAGATACCTAGAAACTTCATATTTCTTAAGAAATATGTTGGTAAAATCCATTGGAAAAAGTTTGAATCAGCGCAAAAAGTGAGGGGAACGGTACTTTTCAGCATGTTAGGTAAAAAAGCAGCAACAGATGAGCAGCTCCTGCTGTATGTTGTGTGGTTTTAATTTCGGATCTTTTTCAGTGAACAAGCAAAGTTTCTTTGTAATCAGCGTTCTGAAAAAACCACTAACGCATTTGTCTCCAGTAGTGGAGGTAAAAAACACCAAAGGTCTAATCTTGACACATCACTGTATGGTAAGTTAAGTAACCTCGAGGTAACAGGACACCTAGAAAATGAAACCAGAGATCCCTGTTTCCTTCCCACCATCATCGTAAGTTTATTTTAGTTTGTAAACCGATCGGTGCATTAGGAACGTCCAGTTATTCGAAATGCTGAAAAGTCAGGCAGTACACTGCCTAAAGGAGATGATAAGCCGGCTACCATGATGAGCTGCTCGTCTGCAAATCCGAAGAGCATTTTTGCGAGGGAAATGGAGCGCGCTGGATTTACCAGGTCTACTTACGATCATTCACGTAGTTCTGCTTCTAGCAGTTTTGCCCCTAATCACTGTAAGACACTTTTCTCTAATTCTTTCCAAAGCAAAATGTTTAGAATATTTGAGGAAAACGTCTCCACAAACAATAACAGGCAGTGGGTTGGGAACTAGGTCTAATGAAGTTGAAAGAATACATCAAGAGAACTTGGAACGCTTGTCTCAACTCACCGAGGAAGAAATACTTCAGGAAAGAGAAAGGATTCTTTCATTAGCTGGTAAGTGGTAATTCAAGTGGGATTTGATACTGTATTTAAATAGCATTTGGTATGGAACTTGCTTATGTTAAGAAATTATGTACATGTTCAGATTTCAGCATAGTAAATGAGTCACTCCATTTACACCAAATATCATACGAGGTGTACGTCTCTAACTATCCCATAAATATGTCTGTCAATACTCTGAATTTTGATGGTCCAGTCAACATCACTTTTGTCTGTTCAAGCATGTTGACTTCAAATTTAAAAACTAAAAGTCAGAAATAATTAAACATCTGTCGGGTATTAAGATAGATTACCTCCATTGCAAGTGTATTGATTGAATGAACTTCTTCTGTATGTAGAGTTCAGGACTTAGCAAGTGAATTGTCATCGCTTCTGCACGAATCAAACTTCTTCAGACTGCAGAAGCAATAGCAATTTACTTGCTAAATTCTGAAATTTGCATACAGAAGAAGTTCGTTCAATTAAACACCTATCATTATTTACTAGAATAGAATTCTACTAGTTCAGGATCAATGTTCGTTCGATTTTTGATTGCTTTCAGACACTCATTAATCAGTATTTTGATGTATAATTCTGTTATATCAAATATGATCACTTTTTCTTCTGAATACCTGGCTTTCGTTTCATTTTATATGAACTAGTTAATGCCTGTAGTTTTTAATGAGACGAATTGTGAATGCTAAATATTTACACACTTCATATTTCAGTGTCTTTAGAGTCAGCTGTGTTTATGTGTAATGAAATACTCCAGTTTCTAAGCTTTGGAGTCCTAAAAGAGTTATAAAATCAGTTATTAGAACCCTGAATAATAGTTGCGAATTGCTCACATCCTATCATACATATGCATACTATTAGCTGCCCAAATTTTGCTCAGATCTAAAGTCCATTTCTTGGATTTAAGTGCGATTACTAAAATAAATTTGTTTTCTGTTTTTATTGTAAATATCGAAGTATCTGTTTAACCTGTTACCTGCAGGTATCGAAACGATAGATTCAGATATTATTGCTCTACAGATTGTATGTGCTTGCAGGTCACTTTAATATTCCTCTCAGATCAGTATCTGCTGTGTAGAAAATTTTTCCAGGCAATAAGGAGCTACTGTGGGTCGTAACAAAGATTTTTGTGGTAGACAAGTTTATTATTTTTCCACAGTGTTGTGAAACACTTCAAGTATATGAAAGTTATGTAAGGTACTGCATGTGCTATTTTTTGTTAGTAGAG